>JARWCS010327019.1:0-20719 GCA_034783895.1 Geukensia demissa | reverse complement strand
GACATGGTACAGTGAGCAATGGTCTAGATAACCTGACTTGGTACAGTGAGCAATGGTCTAGATAACATGACATGGTACAAAATACAAGTTTACCAATGTTGCATAAAAATGATGAATTTTGATATGCTATATCCATTTTCAAGAAGTAGCCTCTTATCAGTAGCATTAGAATCTAAACATAGGAGGTCCAAGATTAATAGTAAATGAAGAACTCAAATCCAAATAAATGGAAAGGAAGGCTAAAGCCAGTTGTATGGACAACTACTTGGGGCAATATGTTTTGGAGCCTCTCTGTATTTTCAATGGTTTTAAATTTAAACAACTACAGTAAGCAAATAATGATATTCCTAAGATAGACAATAGACAATATTTATTTGCAAAACTTATAAACAATAAATGGTCATTGCAAACATAGCAAAACTTCAGACAACACACTGATTGTAAGGAGTGACAGTGGAAAGAATGAAATTAACACATTTTATATGTTTTACTGAATACAAAATACCAGTATTAAACTTCAGTGTGTATGATAACATTAATATCAAATCTATTTCATGACATTTTGCCTGATTTTTATGAAGTTGGCATAAATTTTAAGTATGGTAGGGGATTTGCTATTTAATAATTTAAATACAATATAATTTGATAGATGTTTAAATTCTGTATTGTAAGAGAATGTCCTGTTAAGTTGATCAATAAAGTTATTTTTTACATTATTAAAAATCTTGCATCCAGTTTGAAAATTTCAATAGATAGTACATGTGCACTTATTCTTAGTTTTGCAAGTGTTGACCTATCAGCTTTAACAGTCAGGATTACTACCATATATGGAATGAGGTCATGAAAGGTCAAATGGCCCTAAAACTCTTCATATTTGTCTGGGGAAAATCTGAGCATGGAAATTATCATGATTTTCATGAAGTCTCATCAATCTTCTATGCTCGGATTTTTACCCACAACCAAATGAACTTTTCATACCTTAATCAATAGAATTCAACATTATTGCAAAATAGGTAAAATTCTTTTGAAACATTGTTAAATGAACCTAATTGATGCTTAGAATATGTCTAAAAATTAAAAATGGAACTTTCCAAATTTTTAATTTTATAAGTATATACAAATTTAGGATACATTTCCATTTTTGGTAGTGTTGTTGACTGTTTAAGTGGAATCTTTCATGTTCCTTTGCCCCATTCTCACCCACCCCACCCTTTTTTGGGGTGGGGACATAGATGTGGCTTTGTCTGTTCCCTGAAATCATTGGTCTCCTGATTTAACTTGGCTGGAATGGTCCTTGGGTGGTCCTTTACTAAAATTGTGTCCAATGACCATGACCTCCAAACAAAATGGCCACCAGGCTAAAAATAGAAAAAAGGGGGGATGAATTTCAAAAATCTTCTCCTCTGAAACTACTGTGCTAATCTTTGGTTACCAAACTTTGATGGGAAGGTCATTGAGTGGTCTTCTTCCAAAATTATATCCGGCATTTCCAACCTCCAACCAAGATGGCCAGCCACCCCAGCCGAACATAGTTTTACATAGGACCCTATGGGAAATGCATAAAAAATTTACAGGTCTGGGAACTTCTTGCTCAATAGGAACCAAACTTTGGTGGAATGATTCCTAGTTGGGTCTCTTTCAGAATTTTGTCAGAGGACCTCCCCCAACAACCAAGATGGCCACCCCAGCTGAACTTAGTTTTACATTGGCCCATATGAGTAATTTATGAAAAAAATCTTCTTGTCTGGATCAACTTTCTCCATTGGCACTTTACTTTGTTGAAATGATCCCCAGGAGAACTTTCAGAATTTTGTCCGTTGACCACATCCGCCAACCAAGACAGCTGCCTTGGCCCAACTTAATGTGACGTAGGACTTTATGGGAAATTCATAAAAACAATATTTTCTCATCTGAATCTTAACTCCATGGGAACCAATATTTGGTGAAATGGTCCCTAGACCAGTTCCTTTCAGAATTGTATCTGGCATCTGCCAACCAAGATGGCTGCCTCACCTGAACTTGCTGGTGCTATTCAAACCATAGTTAATTCAAATGGTTTAAATGTAAACTTTATTTTGGCAACTGTATGACAGGTGAGCGATGAAAGCTACTGGGAGCCTCTGGTTTATATTTCAATACTTCTGAAATTGCTGCTTTGCCATTTTTCTCTTTCATCAAAAATTTTGTCAACAAAATTAAGGGTCCCAATGCATTGATTGATTTTAAAATAAGTATGTGTCACTATATAGATGGGACAAAATCATTTCCTACAGGGGAAAAGGCATAGTCCCACAAAACAGGAAGTTGATATCAACTGGTGTGAGATAAATATTAAAAACTGAGAGACTGTTATTTTAAATGTGCTTCAGTGAACAAACTAATGGACCATTTCAGAATTGCAATGGAATTTTGGGTACATCATTGTTTTGGTTGGTTTTCATTGATTAAGACGTTACTTACGAGGACGCTGAGATTGCACAATCCATTTTACGAGGATGGCAGTTGAATATCTGAATTGGTCCTTTGAGAAAATTTAAACTGCTGCCTTATGTTACAGGTATTACAGTTGGAGCAGTGTGTGTTTACCCTAATAGAGTAGCTGATGCTGTTAAAGCTTTAAAAGCAGCTAATGCTTCACACATACCTATAGCTTCAGGTAGGCATCAGAGTTAAAGACAATATTTCATTGTTTCTAAAATGTTTTTCATTAGATTCTTTGGGTGGTTGGTTAATCTCTAAACACACATATTTTTGTGGCCATAGAATATGCCTTCAAACTCACTTTCCGAATGAAGTATTTTATAGTATAAGATAAATTTTTCAATGCAGACAGAATTAAAACATTAATATTGGTCTGAGGAATATCATAAACTCTTAAATGGAAGATGATGTAGGAATTTGGAAGATAAATTTAAGAGAGCTTCAATTCGAAAGTTTAAAATGAAAATAAAATACCATTACGTACAAAACCAGGTACCATACGGTAGGCAATTTCTATGAAGTTTTATTCGCTTCGCTGGAAGTAGTTACAAATATTAACACTTGCTAACATTATTCAAAACTATATGAAACGACAACTTCACAAAATCACAAAATTAAAACTTTTAATATGAATTCCATTTTAATGGAAAATCTTGAAATTTTAGACCTGCAAAATAACCTATCATACTATATTTTTTAAACATGGCCTTTGTTCACATAGGTTACATAGAAATATTCTTTAAAGATATCATTGAATGCATTTCTTAGTCATTTGCTTTTGTATTTTCTTTGTCAACAGTGGCCACAGGTTTCCCTGCAGGTCAGATACCATTGAAGGCAAGATTAGAGGAGATCCGAATGGCAGTCGCTGATGGAGCTACTGAAATTGACATAGTTATAAATAGACAGTATGCCTTGACAGGGAACTGGAGAGGTATAACATTGATATTTATATAAAAAAAGAAGATATGGGATAAATGTCAAGGACACCATACTCCTTCTGTCAGAAACGAAAACAATGTTGAAACTAAAGGTGCTCATACTGGCTCAAAAATCTCACTGGTGATGAGTTCTATATTGCCTCCAACAAATAAAACATGTATACATTTTTGATTTACAATAATAGATTATTGTTGATCTTCTTTATGAGATGGATATGAGAGAAATAGTAAAGATGACCAAAGATAATTTGTTTATCACTAGATGGCCATGAAACCTCAGTGACACCATTGTCCTTATGACGTCAAGGAACAAGGGATTCAACTACAATTTTTCATATCAGCGTAGTTGACTGATAACAGAATTCTCAAGTCAGTAAGATCAAAGTAAAAAACACATAAACCAGCAATAATCTTGTAGTAGTGTTATAGATGAATGAAACATAAACAAAAAAATCAAGAAACTAATGATCCCATTCTAGAATACTTAAATATTGTATATTCCAATGTTATACACTTTTGAAGGGAAATATGACAAGATGATTATATTTGGAATAACTGAACATGCAAAAACACTTAAGCATTGTAAAACATCAGGAGTTTGTTGTCAGCTGTGAACAACCATTATATGATGAGAGAAACTCAAAACAGATCAGTAAATAGAAGAATTTTAAATGTGTAAAAAAATATTGTATTTCTTGTAACCTAACCAACCCTGTTTTGTATATCCCTACCCAAAAGTTTTTATTGCCGTTTTGAAAAAAAATCTCTGGTATATTTTGTTACCAAAAAAGATCATTGCTAAACCAAAATGTTCAGCTACAACAGAAAGGTTATAACCACTTGGTTTGTGAAAGCAACACAGCCGAAATGAAGGATAATTGTCACAAATTCAACTGTTGCTGCAAATGGCTGACTTTTGTGTGATTGTTATTACGATTTGTACAGGTCTGGTCAAGATGGCATTTGGCGGATTGACAAGCAAAACAACAACATACAAATTTGACCTGCTGACCCTCTAAAATTCTATGGGCGATTGGAAATACAACACTTTTTTCTAGGCCTGAAAGAAAATACCAAAAAATGATAAAAAACCAATCATAATTGGAAAATGAATAAATTAGTTTTGTGACGAAGACAACTACTAGTGTCAGTATCATTGTGGCATTACCCACTGTTTACACTTTGTTTTGTATGCCAGGTGTATACGAGGAAGTAAAATCCATGAGAGAGGCTTGTGGTGAAGCCCACCTTAAGACAATCCTAGCCACTGGTGAACTGGGAAATATGGCAAACATTTATAAAGCTAGTCTAGTGTGTATGATGGCTGGTAAGTTAAAATTTTTCATCTTCATGCTGGTAGTTAAAAAATAGATGGTAATGTGAGTTGTCTGGTTACAAAGCTACACCTTCTCCAATACAGTTTATATGAGAAACACAAGCTGGTCAAGTAAACAAAATGTAACTGTTTGAAAACATAAATAAATGTTGCATTTATGTAATACATTGCATAATGAGAATCCTTCAACTATCTAACCCATCAGTAGTTATTTTACATTTCTTAAATTTTTTCATAATGAACTGTGGTGTTTCATACATAATGGGGAGAATAATTGATATTTAGTTAATGCACATGAGAATCAAAATTGTGGGTCTTGCATACCTGTGAAACTGAAATTTAGGAATTTATTAATGGCTTCCGTTATAGTATGGACTCCGGTCCATTGTTAAAAGCTGTAATGGGACCAGTAGAAGTTTAATTTTGAATGTTATTTGGTGTATCACTGTCTCATGGACAATCATGCCACTTTCCTATCTCTATATTTAAAATGAATTTCGTGTCACAAATGTTATTGTAATCAAAGTTCAAATTAAAGTTAATGTTTAAAAATATTTAATACACAACATTGATTGATGTCATGACTTAATCATCCTATTCAGTGACATCATGATTTTAACATCAAAACATGACTTTGAGTGAAAAACAGAAAAATTGTTGTAGCACAAAAATAAACGAAATTTTATTGTCAATGATGAATCAAAATAACTATGACTAACAAAGTTTAAAGGTGCAGTGCACAAATTTTTATTCAGTCTTTGAGCCGAACGAAAATATTTCTTGAAAACTTCTTTTTTAAGTGGGACACTCAGTAGAGAAATCCATTTGACAGCCCTTAGCAAAGTTTGATAGGTGATTTATATAATCTATTTCAGGTGCTGATTTCATTAAGACTTCAACTGGTAAAGAAGGAGTGAATGCAATCTTTCCTGTAGCCTTGGTGATGGTTAGGGCTATCAGAGAATATTACCAGAAAACTGGACATAAGGTTATTTAAATTGATGTCACAAGTGTTATTATGGACTAAATTGTGATTGTTATTTACAAATATGTTTAAGCTTAAAAATTAGACAAATGAGGATAATACTAATAAATAATGTAATAAATCTCTTAATTTAGCTAAAAATTCATATTTTAGATCCACAAAAAGTCCACTATAAAGAATTACAAAGAAACATGATCAAATTTTCTGGTGAAAACTTATAAAGCATTCACTTTATTTAAAAGCTTAAATAGCAAATAGAGGTATTTTGGGCAATTCATGTTACATTGCCTTGAAATGCTCCATCTTTAAAAGAAAGAATGTAGAATATATCCCAGAAAGATATGATCCACATCTCAAATACATTGATAAAAAGTCAAATTTAACTTCATGTAAAGCACTTTTCTGGATAAACCTTCATCAGACACACTAGGGACAAAAATAGGTAGATCAGTCAAAATTTAAGAATTTTCAGTTACATTCATGGGCCAAATGAAAAATAGTTTGTGAAGTAATGAAAACCTTTACACAAAATATAAAAATAACAATCTTAGATGTTTTAGAAAGAGTCTTTGTAAGTGCTGATATAATGTAAGTTTGAGTGTGTGTGTGTGTATGATTGGTTTTCCTTAGTTTGTTATGATTATATGCCCACTGGGGCCCTTTGATTTAATAAAAATTTGAATTTTATACATTTTGTGACAACAGGTAGGATTTAAGCCTGCAGGAGGTATCAGAAGTGCTAAGGATGCCTGTACCTGGTTAATACTGATGAAGGAAGAACTTGGTGATGATTGGTTGAATAATTCATTGTTTAGACTAGGAGCCAGCTCACTGTTGATTGACATAGAACGACAATTGTTTCACCAAGTCTATGGTAGATATGCAGCCACACATGAAATACCTATGTCATAATATCATATCTCAAGGTATAAGTGCAATTATATCTTGTTTGCTAGATAATTATTTTCTTCATGGAATGGACCATTTCAGAAATGCAACGGAATTCTGGGAACGTCATTGTTGTGGTTAAATTTCATTGGTCTAGACGTCTTTTACGAGGACGCTGAGATTGCGCAATGCGTTTTACGAGGACGGAAGTTGAATTTCTGAATCGGTCCATTTGGATTTGAAAATAATAAGCATGAGTTTTGATGTAAATTGGGTTGTAATAATGAAAACTTGGTCTACTTCTCTTACTATGAATTATGGAAGCTTCTACCTTAATAAGAAATTTAAGAAGGCTTAGATATGATGGTAATTTTTTGCTTAGTAAAATTTATGGCAGGAAATATATCATTTTACCTGATTTTTAGGGTTTGCAGGTAAATTATAAAAAAAAATAAAATTTCTATATTATATTTTGGGTTCGATTTTCTTTTGCATGGGATGTAATTTTCAATGAAATGTGCTTGTTTTGTGATCAACTTTCTATCCAAACATTTAGCTCTAACTAGGTGTATATTTAACCTCATTGCATATTGATGAATTATGTAAGTTTTTTCTGTATTCAAAGTATTTTAGTAATACATGTATTACCAAAATCTGTCAGTATTAACCTACAAGTCAGCTGTTCATTTATGAAATATACATGATTTTTTGTTTTGGACATCATTTGACAATAGAATATATTACCGGTAGCTATGGTTTACCATGAAAGCATTTTGTTACCACATTTTTACACACTTGTAAATGAATGTAAATAAAATACAGTAATGTAGTAACCAGTTTATAGTTGATGTATTGTTATTGGTATTCTGTATTTTATATGGTTTATTATTTGAGCTCTGTCAGATAGAAGTCAGCTTTATGCATGTCAATACATGTACATGTATCATTAATTCAAATGACAAAAAAACATTAGAATAAATGACAACAAAAATATTAAAGTTACAGCTATTTCAACAATGTGAGTTTTGTGTACAATAATATTACTTCTAAAGTTTGTTTTTGGGACCCAAAGATGTTGTAAACAACATTAGTACTAATCTTGGCCCAAAACATCAGGTAAAGATAATCTGTTTTGTTATTTGCATAAAAGGCCTGTTTCTTTCTGATACAGCTCAGTTTTGTTTATGAATACTCTATAATGTAATGGTAAGAAATCTCATATATACACATTTGTTATTGTTGTTTGAGAGGGACTTATATAAAATTGTTTTTGTCACTGTATATCAATGTTATATAAATATTTGTACACATTAATATGTAATCCAATAATGTTTTAAATATTATATATTTATTGGGTCTGGCGAAAGATAAAAAAATCTTAAAACATCTTATGATGAAAAAGTCTTAGCAAATGATTTTTAAAGCACAACAAGTTTATAGAGCACATGCAATTTTAGATTTTATGCAGTATAATGTGTTGCTGACAATCATCTTAAGGGGGTACCCAACACCATCACAAAAATAAATTCCACTTGTTTAATTTTCTTTATATTTTGTGAAGACATTTACTTTGATGAAAGAAGGAAAACATGAAATTAAAAAAAAAAAAATTTTAACCACACATTTCTCTGGAATTATTTCAATAGATATATAGCAATTTCATCATCAAAAATTTTGAACACTGAGATGCATTTATTTTAATATAAAATGATAAATGATTAAAAGGTTTAGATGATTTTACAGAGTTATTTCTCTTAGGTGTTGGGTACCCCTTAAATTTGTGGACATGTCAAAATTTACTGTAGATCGTATCTTTATATATTTTTATAGTTATAGTTGAACCTCAAACCATGTAGTCATTATTTCTGACACTGATTACTCAAGTCATTTGCTTGAACCAACATTTCAAGTTATGGAAATCAAGATTTTAAAATTCCACATATTCAATAAAGATCAAAGGAAAATTGTAAAATATTAAAGGAAGGTTACCAAAATGTAGGGGAAGAACATGTATGTGCAAGTCTTGGTCAAATTATGATACTTGACTAGCTTGTTGAGGTACTTATGAAATTGGGATTTTATACTGGATTGTAGGATGGGATCATTGATAATCTGTGTGAATTAAAATTTTCCTTATCCATACAACTATTTTCCTAGGAGTGCTTACTTAAAATCATATCCAGTACTTTTATGTCTAGTCAAGAATACTATATATCAGTTCTATGAAAAATGGAATTATTTTGTAATTCTTTTTGATGACTTGTTTGCTGTTAGTGCCAAAATAAAAAAATATATCAAAAACAGTATATCTATTATATATCATCCTTTATCTAAAAACCAGATGCTTAAAAATCCATTCTAATGCAACAGTATTTGTAACATTGATTTTGATTGGATGACATGGAAATTTTCATGATATCAAATCCATGTTTGATGCTGCAGGAGAAACTGCCCAAGCGCTGTTTATTCCATATCTTAAAAATATTAAGATTAAATGATATTTCATTCATTTGCATTAGAATGGAGTTAACAGTATTGTATTTGGAGATTTGTCGGCATCAATTTAAATTTGATAGTCGTAAATATCTGTTTACTGGCTCTGCTAACGTGTTGCCAGGAAAATCAATTTCAACCATCAAATCATCAGTTGATGCCGGCAAATCTTCAAATACAATACTGTTAACTCCTAATTTGATCATTAGTATATTTAGTATGTGCTGCATTGAATATTGGCATTGGTGTAAAGACAGACATCACATCTGAAATGGAGGTTTTATAACCTTATGATCCACAATATTCAAGAGAGCATATACTTCCATGATGCTGGTGACACTGTATTCATCTGAAGGCTCAGAGCTCTAAGCCTGTATTGCTCACCTGGCAAGAAATCAGTTTTTATTTGCTCTCCAGGACCAAAGGTGCCATCACATTTCATTGGTCGTCATTGGTCTAACTTGCATAAACTTGTTTGATGTTCTTATACCAAATTTATAATTTTGGTGCCGATTGGAAATTCAAAATGGCTGCCATGGCGAAACTTATTTTAACATTGAACCCTATGGGAATTTCAAATTTTCATCTTTTTCTCTGAAACAACTGTAGAGATTTTAACCAAACTTTGCAGAAATGTTAATCAGTTGATCCTTTACCAGATTTGTGTTTTTTGTGCCGATCGGAAATTCAAAATGGCCACCATGACAAAACTTAGTTTAACATTGAACCCTATGGGAATTTCACATTTTTCGTCTTCTTTTTTCAAACAGGTGTACGGATCTCGGCAGAAATGTTAGGCAGGTGGTCTTTTATCAGAGTTATGAAATTGGTGCCCATCCCAAAATCAACATGGCCGCTAGGGCCGAATAATGTATTCTGATTGGTCCAGTTTTCAAACATTTTCTTAGTCGGAAAATGCAAAGTGTATTGAATTGTTACTTTGAAGAAATGATTGTTCAACAAAAAATTCAGGTGAGCTATTACAGGCTCCATGGAGCCTCTGATTAAATAAAGACTGGAACAGATTAATAGAAGGTCGATTTTCATACATGAAAAAAGCATATTATAAATAATTTTATGTTTTTGTCTTGTTTTGCAAACAGTTGATAATTTAGAAGTAAAGAACCCCAATAAATGTTGTTTGTAAATTCATTTTATTGTGTATTATTTAAGGAAACTGATCTTGCTGCACTACATTATTGTCTACACTCAACTGCTTGTATTAGAAAACAGATACATCTACCATATTTGCTGAACTTTAAGTCAAAATTTCTTTTAAAGGTCAAGTTTGTGATTAAATGGTCTCTAGAATATTTGTTGAGATTATAAGGTATCTCTGTGGTACTGGACCCCTTAAATGTGACAGTTTGTATTGGGCATATCTTTTCTCAGTCTGGGTTAAGCCGTAAATGGAAGTTTAAGCATTTTCATTGTAATTTTCAATTCAAAATTGCTATCCTGTTTTTAGGAAAAATGTTTCTCTGTGAGAATTATACATTTACAGCAAATATGGTGCATATTGTGCTTATGAATGTTTTTCATCAATAAAAGAGCAAATTTCCTTTTACCTGTTTCACTTACAATAGGATTATATGGAAGATACAGGGTATTTAATATTGCTTTGGCCTTGAGGGTTGAAAGGTGAACATTGTCCATTTCATTGATCTACTTTAGAGACTGCCAAGTCACATGATGATTCTTAAGGTGATCCCATTTTCATTTTTATTGACTGACAGTTGTATTATAAAACCACAGTAAGGACATTTAAATCTTTCCATATTTCTATGGATTTTTTAAGCATATCAAGTATTTAGTACTTTGAAAATTAGGTCAAAATTACCCATTTGTGTAGCAATGGAAAATCTGGTGACCCCGCTAGTCGGGGCCCAATTACCCTTTTAAAAGAAAACCAAAATAGTAAGTACTTTGGCCCAGTTGTTTAAGAGTTAATTGTGATAAAAAATTGAGCACTCTCTATATTTAGAAATGGCAATGTCAATATTTTACTAATGAAATCCTCAAATATTATTTGACAAAAAGATGTAATAAGGATGTGTAAATATTCCTTGAAATAAATTATCTTTTTTAAGTGATATTGTTTTTTAATAATACAAAATGTCCAAGTTCATCTGTACTTTTCCCAGTACGTATTATGTACAGAAATAAGTTAACAAAAGAATGTGCTTTTAACAACTGGTTCTGCATGAGTAGTCGGGTCATGGTCAGAGGTACCACACTTGATCTTGGGTCATGGTCAGAGGCACCACACTTGATCTCGGGTCATGGTCAGAGGCACCACACTTGATCTCGGGTCATGGTCAGAGGTACCACATTTCATCTCGGGTCATGGTCAGAGGCACCACACTATGTCAGAGGCACCACACTTGATCTCAGGTCATGGTCAGAGGCACCATACTTGATCTCGGGTCATGGTCAGAGGCACCACACTTGATCTTGGGACATGGTCAGAGGCACCACACTTGATCTTTGGTCATGGTCAGAGGCACCACACTTGATCTGATTATGAGTACAGAAAAAAGTATTTGGTGTTTAACTGTCTGTTGTTTTAATTTATTGTAGATTAATAAATTCTATTTTTCAAGGCCTGTGAACTTTTTTATAGCCTTTATCTACTATCTAAAAGGCAACATATAATCCTATTGTAAGTGAAACAGGTAAAAGGAAATATGCTCTAAGAATTGGTTCAAATTGTATGACATAGTAAGAGTTTAACTATTTGTGTATAGTTACCTGTTGTGGTCCAGGGGCAGATTTTGAATTTGCTAAAAACAAATTTCATATAAAAATCCTACCTACATCCATTATGGTGGAAAGATTGTTATAGTATCCATAGTTTTCATTCAGTTTCTGAAATTGCCTCTAGCAATTTAAAAAAAATAACTTTCAATCAATTATCAGTTCTATCAAAACAATAGCTGGCCCTTTAATAAAACAATCGGTGAGTTAGCATGCATGTCATTCCATTTTATTGCTTGAGGATCGACAAGGATGCTTAATCGCAATCGTTCTATAAAAGGCAGCAAGGGCATTGGGATAAATTTTTCTATGGTATCCATATGGAGATGAGGTATTGAAGCTTTGATATAAATGTCCAACTTGATATTAAATAGCTGAAAGGAAAACTGAAGGATAGAAGCAATTTGAGAAACTTAATGAAGACAAGGTGTCATAGTATTATGCAGTAACAAACTTAGCCCCATATCTTGTATGATTTTATGTTATTTTTTTGAAAACTTTTATTAAAACTGAAGACTCGCTTACCATTTATTTGGCATCACTGACTACAGATAAGTTGACCATCTTCAATAACAATTGTCTTGCATGTTTGGTTCTTCTCCCAATCAATTGATTTCTTCTTTTTTTTTCAAAACGTATTTTCACTTGTGATTTTGTTTTATATCTGCAAAATTTTAATGTTCATGTAATATTGACTCTAATGCTTTCAGTCATGTCAAATGCACAATGATGTGAAATGATATGAATTGACTCTATCATTGGTAGTAGATATAAACACACGTAACAATAAAACCTATCTATAAGGAATAGTTTGTTCTTTACAGGTGGTCTCCCTGGACAGGTGTCAGCACTGAAGAGCCAGGTTCAGCCTAGTCCCTCTCACAGATCTCCAGCTCCAACTCCAGGTATGTAACTTCAACACAGTCCAATTGTATATACATACATAGAGGTGTCTGGGTGCCTGAGTGGTCTAGGTAGTTTATTTAAACTTACCTGTACAGATCACTGTAGCCTATCAGTGGTTGATGAGGTTTGTCAGTTACATGCCAAGGTCGGTGATTTTCTCTGGGTACTCCAGTTTCCTCTACCAGTAATACTGACCGCCGTGATATGACTGAAATATTGTTGAAAGTGGCGTCAAACCCCAAACAAACAAACAAACAATACATACATAGAAATTGTCTAAAACTTAGTCTAATAAATGTTTCAGTAGCCACTGCTGCTGCCTTAGGGCTTAATGACATTTAAAGACCATGGTTAAACCATGACATTACAACAGATATTGAGACTATAAGGAATAAGAGCTGTTCCATCAAAATAAATAAATTACAGGGGGAAGGCAAAATAAAAAAAATATTGATTTCGCTTGTAATCAGTAAAAAGTGGTATCTATGGTTTACTGCTGGACTTAAAAATTTCACTTCTTTGGGTGTGTCTATGGAAAATGAAAGTTTTTTTTATTGGACCTTTTGTTTTCTTGAAATACTTAGAAATGATATGATTCTATTGGTGCCTAAAAAGCCTCTGCTGTTGCCCTTGTGGGTGGGTTTAAGTGTAATGAAATAACTTCTATGGGAGATTACACCAATTTTCAAGTGCCTTTCCCCCGTCCCATGTATGTTTTGCTGGAACAGTCATATTAGTCTATAAGGTGGGATGTTCAGGATTGATTATCAAATGGTTATTAAAAAGTTATCAAATGGGATGATAAAGATCTTCTTCCCATTGTCTCAGTTGCAAGATGTAAGGCCATCAAAGGTAAAGTCTTTGTTCTCAGGCCTTAGGAGATGTATTGAGGGTGCCTCATTTGCCAGATCTAAAACATAACAAAAGATCATCCCCTTGATTCTATCAGGGCATTTCAATGTTAAAAAAATGCCTCGTCAGTTTTGTTGGCAACATAAACATATATATAAAATACCTCAGCCCTAATTATGGAATGAGAATCCAGAAGTCAACTCTTCATGGCCAAATACAATTTTTAGCTTACCTGGCCTAAGAGGCCAAATGAGCTTTTCTCATCACTTGGTGTCCATCATCTGTTCATCTGTTGTCCGTCCAAAATTACAAAAGAATCTTCTCCTCTGAAACCGCTCAGCCAATTTTGCCCAAACTTTGATGGGATGGTCTTTGGGTGGTGCTCTTTCAAAATTGTGCCAATCTTAGCCACAATTGGCTGGAATGGTCCTTGGGTGTTCCTTCACTAAAGTTTTGTCCAATGATCTCAACCTAAGAATAGAAAAAAGAGGGATTTAATTTCAAAATTCTTCTCCTCTGAAACTGCTGTGCTAATCCTTAGGTGATCTCCTTCCAAAATTGTGTCACGCATTTCCAACCTCCAACCAGGATGGCCACCCAAGCCAAACTCAGTGTTATATTGACCCTATGGAAATTTGCAAAAAAAAATTATCTTGAACTGCTTGCACAATTAGAACCTTATTTTAGTGGAATGGTCTTTAGGTTGGTCCCCTTCATAATTATGTCAGATGACCCAACCCGCCTTCACAGCCGAACATAGTTTTACATAGGACCCTAAGGGAAATTCATAAAAAAATTTAATTTACAAGTCTGGGAACTACTTGGTCAACTGGAACCAAACTTTGGTGGAATAATTCCTAGTTGGGTCTCTTTCAGAATTTTGTCTGATGACCTCACCCGCCACCCGAGATGGCCGCCCCAGCCAAACTTAGTTTTACATAGGCCGACATAAGAAATTTATGAAAAAAATCTTCTTGTCTGGATCTACTTACTCCATTGGCACTTTACTTTGTTGAACTGGTCCCCAGGAGTACTTCTTTCAGAATTTTGTCCATTGACCACATCCGCCAACCAAGACCGCAGCCTTGGCCCAATTTAATGTGACGTAGGGACCCCATGGGAAATTCATAAAAAAAAAAATTTCTCATCTGAAACTAACTTCATTGAAACCAATCTTTGGTAAAATGGTCCCTAGATGTGTTCCTTTCAGATTGTATATGGTATTCACCAACCAAGATGGCTGCCTCAGCCGAACTTGCTTGTGCTATTCAGACCATAGTTGGTTCAAATGGTTTTAATGTAAACTTTATTTTGGCAACTGTTTGACAGGTGAGCGATGACAGGCTCCTGGGAGCCTCTGGTTCTGTAATATCATGGTCTAATCATTTTTGTCTGTAATATCTTGATGTTTTTTCCAAATATAATAAAGAATAGTAACAAGGTAAAATGTCCAGGAGACCACCTCACATATAGGCAAAAATACTTTTAACATGTTAAGAAGATAGATGTGTTTCAGAAAAAATACCTGGGTGTGTGTGTGTTGGCAGTTGATATTTTTTTCTGTGGGTTGCTGTACTTAAATAAATTTCTTTTCTCTTAGTTGGTGGGGAAGAAAATCTGATTCTATGAGTGGATGCTATCTTTTGAATAATTGTTTGTCGTTTCTAGGAATTTCTCTAGGTGGTTTAGTTTTCTACCATTAAAATTCTGTGGGTTTTGGAACCAAAGATAAATGCATTTCTGTAGGTGGTGGGGTGAAAAGGTGCCTTCACACACCCTCATATAATTGTGGAACAACCCTTATAATCTATTTAGATGACTACATTAGATTTCACCAGAATTTACCTTGCAAAGAATTGCACAAAAATTTCTTGTGAAAATTACATTGTTAAAATAAAATTGGTTTGCTTCACACACACATCACAAGCATATTACCTATTTGTTCTATTTTTTCGAAAGGTTTTATGTACAATCAAATTATATGATTATACTTACAGAAATTACTCAAATTTTGACTCCTACACAGATTTTTCTGCATGTTAATTTTATGACTGTGATTATAATTGATTTGATATTTTGATGACAATTTTCCAGTAAATGTTCTTTTGCTAAAAATTATTTTGATGAAATACCAAAGTCGAGAATAAAAATATCACGGTTAAATTTCTTCAAGCAATCCAGATTTAATTTAAAGGGAGATTATTTGTATCATTTTGAAAAATAATACCATGTCTGATTTCTAACATTACTGAGTTTGACTGTACATATACCTTTATGAAAATTTCACAATGCAAGCTTGATTTATAATTGAAATTTATAGGAAGTTTACATTAATATCGCATGATATTCATGCTGTGTTTATAATTACACTGCTAATATTGTTTGTCTGAAAAAAGTGTCAATATGATCAAATTGTCTTGAGATATGGTTTAAATATTAAGGTGACCAGAAGAAACCGAGGAAAATAATTGAATGTTGAGGTCGCTGCAAGGCCTTCAACAAGAGTGAAATCCCATTCCCTGTGACGAGCTCTGGATTGCCTGAAAGAAATAAAACCTTTATATGTAAATTATACAAATCTTGCCTCGTTGTTATCAATAAAAAAAAAAATGTGAAAGACCAAGACCAACCAATGATCCTGACTTGGGACAGGCACATGACGCATGTAATGGGGTTAAACAGGATTTGCTGGTATTCAATCCTCCCCAATATCCAGGGTTATGGCAAAATCAGTATACAAAAGCCGTCAAAGACGTACTATAAAAAGCATACAAGAGTGCACCCATTCCAGATAGAGAGTACTGAACTGAATAAAGAGAGCTCAACAAAAATATATGCAAGTGAATATCTCTCTATAAAGAATGCACTCAGTTTCTGAAAGCTTGCTCAGGATGCAATTCCTGATAATAATTTTATCAAGTATCTTAACACAAGATGTCATAAAATATGATTTAATGTAAACCATTTTATGAATATATTTATTTATATATTGCACAAAAATTTTTACCACATGATTAGAATTAAAATGTGGATTTAACCTTTTATAACAGGGCCTTCAGCTTTTGATCAGCCATTTTTATCTGGAGATTCGTTTCCTTGGGTAGTCACTTCAGAATCTCTAAGCAAGACGATCGAGAAAACTTTGTTGAGTCAAAGTATGTCCAAATGAGGCATGTTGAACCATTACTATTTTAAGCATGACCCCTATTGCTTCGCTCTTGGTGTGATTATGTTCATAGCTGGGGTTGACATACTGAAGCCTTTCATTATTGTCTAGTTGTTCATTGTACTTGATTTGTTTAATTTTTTCACCAGGTCCATTTCATTGTCATTTGGGTTAGAGTATAAAATTCCCAATGGGACCAAATAAAATTGTTTTGCGTTAAAAGACTGTTGAAATAATCATTGTTCCAGAACATGGGGAAAAGAGAGTGATTGATCTAAAAAAAGACAAGCCACTGTGTTCAAGCTATTCAAGTTTTAGCAAGCAAAGTTTGACTGAAATTAATTATTTAATCAATGAAAAATACTGATGATCATCCTGAAATATCAGAATTTGAATGAAGTGCCCATAAAACAATATGATACTTATACTTAACCATTCTTGAACTTCAGAACTTCCATTATTCACTATTCTAGTGAAATTGTTACTGACAAAAAAAACTGCAATCTGATAAAAATAAGATCTGGATAAACTTGTTCACTGTGTTCTTGAACTAAGATCTTATGAGGTTAAATTCTACCTTTTTGGGGTCCTTGGAGTTTGTCATAAAGAGTAGCTTTTGCGACAACTGGGAAACGAGAATTTCATCATGTTCATTGGCTTACTTAAAAAGACATCTAAATAGAAAGCATAATGGAGTTTTTCCGCTCTTTGTTTCAGAGCGTAGTGAAGAAGTAATAGAAATCTTATTTTAATCAGATTGAAAAGAACTAGAAAAAACTGCAATTTAGAACTGCAGAATATACTAATTTTCATTTTACTTATATTGACATTTATTCACATTGAAATCAACTTATATTTTGCATGTTTTTGAATCAAAGCTTTGATTTTGTAAATAAAGTGTGATTATAGTAAAATAATGCTTCAGGCATGGCTTAAAATGTAACTTTAATTAGGTTCGGTATACAGTAGCATGGCTTTTCAGGAAGGAACAAGTTACATATTTGGTGTATAGCTGAAGTAACATTCTATTTTTTGATCCTCAAGTTTGTTTTTCTGTGTATAAGATTCAACTGAAATTATAATCTTTAAATCTCTATATAAGTATTTAGTTTTTTAATGGGTGTTTATTTTTTCATAAATAAAAATTAAATAATAATGATATAGACTTTTTTTTTTTGCAAAAGATCTATGTGCTTTTTATGGATCAACCCTCATCAGATATTATGCTTATGGACAAAAGTTTAAAAACTAAAATACCGGTACCAAACATTGATAGTACATGTATAAATATGAGGAAAAAAGGTCAAAATTGGGGCAATGTCAAATTATTCTTCTGTAATTATTAGGAAAAAAGGTCAAAATCCGGGTAAGGTAAACATATCCTTCTGGGAATTGAAACTTTAAACTTCAACTGTAAATTTCTGTGGACATGTTTTTTACTGGTTTTATTTTAAAACTGTTGTAATATATAAGAATATAATATGTAAGAATAGGTTATTTTGTACCAAGTACAAGAAAATCATTGGCAATTGATGTATTGCTTAATGTATTTTTGCTGTTATATAAACCTGCATGTTTGTCCAAGTTTAATTGTTGTCATTATTAAGTGTTAAGTTTTTTCCAAAATTTTTTATCAAAGACATGAATATACGTGATTTGTCTTCCAACAAATAAAACTTAAAATCTAAAGACACTATCAAGATTTTATATTCAAATTGAAATTCAAATTATTGATTAAGATAAAGCACAGTGAGAGAAAGGTGTGTCAATACAGTGCATATTCTTAAACTTACAAAGGCAGTTTAAAAGTAATATATTTTCTGACATTAATATGGCTATCTGTCCACAAAGTAAAGTTCTTGGTAACTGGTTAATCACTGATTGATGATCATGTAATTTATCAGTAGGTTGCTGGTAGGATTCTTGCTAGGGTTACCTTATACAGGATGATTCCATAAATGGAATGTTTGGATTCGGAAAGTGTTTTCAGGACTCGACTGTTTTTAAATTCTGTGTGTATATTTGATTTTAATGGCTATTCAACAATAGTAATTCTTCTGGGTTAATCGTCCATGTTGTGATTCATATTGTATAAGATTATAGGGTCATATTTGTTCAGTATGTATTGTAGTGCCAAAATTAGATAACAGAGGGGTTTTTTTTGGGGGGGGGGGGGGGTTTGCCAGATTTTAAGATTGTGTTAGCTTTCATCCCAATATAATCTTCAACAAAATACACTATTTATTTTTTATGATTTCCAGTGATTTCTTGATTCTGAACTTTTCCCTTTACTGATCATACACTGAAATGAGATATTGTCACTCCATCATGCACATACTTCAAGATGTTAAATATTATATTTTTCAATTTTTCAGGAGACGAGCCTTCATCTAGTAAAGATCCTAAAATGAACGGTGGAAAGAGCGTTATATGTTTGGACGAGTAATAAGTGCTGGATTTTGTTGTACATATCATTTACATGTGGACATTTTGTGCATTCCTAAATCGTTGAATCATGATATCATTTTTTTTTATTTAATGTCCATTAATATATTAATATATTAAAAATTCTCACCAGTCAACTTACACTGATGCTAATAGCCATTGGAATACTTTTTTTCATATTCATAAAAAAATGTTTAGAATGCTCACTTTAACTTACAATAATATTACGGAGTTCAAAGAATATGCATCAGTTTTGCATTATGAATCTGTATCACTGATACATAATGTATCACTGTCAAAGTCAATCATGACCGTTAATTCATGTTTTCATTTGTATAAAGCTTTGCTTTGACCATTATATCATTAATCAGAGCTTAGCTCAAAATTGTCTCCTTACAGAAAAATGCTGTTGATCCAAAGATGTTACAAACAACTGTGTTGAATGAGTATGCTTGTCATAGCTTTCAGATGTATTCACTGTTAATCAAGTTGTATTTTATGTTGTAAAAATTGTTGAATGCAAGGTAATTGTGTGAAGTTAAATACTCAAAGTAAAAAGTCGAGTCTACAACGAAATCTGTTCTATAAAGTAAATGTCAATGTTTAAAAAAATAAGGTTAAAATGTTTGTTTTCTTTTCATATTTTAAAATACAATACCAAAAAATAAGACAAGTTTGACACAAAATTTTAAGTTTTGTTCTTGAATTTTACCGAATCTAAAATGCTGCCACATTCAATGAAAAAGGACTTATCTGCTTAATTTATAATTAAAAACTACAATCAGTTAGAGATGTGTTTTTTTTTAAAAAGAGCCTGATATGTTCTATATATTCATATGTTGTGTATAACAGATGAAATGTTTATGAAGTTGAAGATTTTTACAATTTCCTCTGTTTAGCAAAGCATCATGGTATATTGACATTATCAACATACATAATCATGGTCAATTGCCTTAGTTGAGGAAATCTGGGATTAAATTAGCATTACAGAAATTTAAATAGATTTTTGTAGTTTCTATAGACAAAAAAGTCTAGGGAATTGCTATTGCTTATTAGGTGCTTAAAATTTGTATTTTTAGCATTACTTTTATACATAATTTATTTCTATTTTATTATTTTTGAAGAGAAGAATTTTTTAGGCAGAGGTTTTTATACAATAATGAAATCGACCAAGAACAGATTGTTGTGATAGATTAAGTAATTCATAAAAAAGGAACACAGACTATTTGTAAAATTCTATGTTGAAACATTATTGTTGGAAATAAAAATTCCAGCTTTGCATTCGTTATTTTTTTTTGGTTCTAGAACTCGTTGAAACTTGCCTTTTTAGCTTACCTGGCCAAAGGCCATTTGAGCTTTTGTCATCACTTGGCGTCCGTCGTCCGTCCGTCTGTTAGCTTTTCACATTTTAATCTTCTCCTCTGAAACCACTGGGCCAAATGGAACTAAACTTGGTAGGAAGCATCTAT
>JARWCS010327008.1:0-12422 GCA_034783895.1 Geukensia demissa | reverse complement strand
GTTCTATGTTTGTCTTTCGTTTCATTTTGTTGGCCATGGTCTTGTCTGTCTTCCGACTTAACGATTTCTGTCTGTCCTGTTGGTATCTTCGAATTCCTCTTTGTACTTTTGGGTTTTAATATTTTTTTCCTGGCCCCAGTTATGTTTTATTCGATTCAGCAGTATGTGACCTAAATTTTACCTTCTTTTGTTTCAATAAGGTATTTGGAGAAAATTGAGTTTATTCGAGTTGGGCGGAAAATTCAGCGTAAGCAACTGGCCAGTGAAGGACCAGCATAACAAGTTGATGCATAGGGCTCTTCATTGTGCCTAGATCGGGGCAGTTCTCTAAACACGAGACCGACTCCTTCCACCCTTCAAAGAACATTAATTGAGCATTTATACCCATTGTCTAACCAACGAACACCAATTTGGGGGTGGAGTTCTACCTCCTCTTAGAAAAACCGAGCAATCAATTTCTTAACGCCAGCTACTCTTAGGATGTTCATGTATATATGCATCCTCTCAACTTATAAAAGGCTCTTGGATTTTAGCTACTGGCATTAAAACCAAACGTCCTATTTTCCCTGGTCGCACTTGATGGCTCGGGGTCAGGCTTTATGTTACTTAGAACAGCTTTGTTTTGTGATTTTTGTAATACACTTATACATTGTGTTATCATTTACTTTTTTCATGTAAGTTTCTGTTTATTTATATTTGACATGAAAGTACAATTATTATGTACTTTGATAGCTGTTATTTTAATAAAAAACAAAATGAACCATAAAAATACATTTTGATTGACTATTTTTCGATAAATGTAATTCCTGAATGTTTGAAAACTTCTTAGTTGTAAATTCAGACCCAATGTTATGTACACCGTACACATACAAGGGCTATATTTACTATCGATTCAATGTACCGAAAATCTGTTTAACACAACATAATGACACCGCCGCATTGTTCATTTTCAAATCGGTTTTAGTCTTTTCACGGTAAAGGGGGATCCAAGGGAATACAACCTCTAGAAGGAAAAAATGAACAGTCTGTGTTTTGCTGTGTTTCTCCGTTATTTCACAGGAAAACATCCATCTTCATCAGTGGAACAATATTACATCCGATCATGGTGTCGACCGTAAAATTTCTAGAGTGGTGACATCAACCGAGGAGCAGCATATCCATGTTTCAGCATTTCTGTGTCGACGACTTTGCTCCGTCTAGAAAATTGCTGTATTAGCACATGCTCTTGAAAGACATATATGTGTGGGAGATGTATTAACCATGTGCAGGCAGATTTTACTTTATAAGATGATAATTTCAGTTCCTTCATGTCAACTTAGATGTCCGTATTCGGCATGATGTTGTTGAATGTTAATTTTGATTATTGTTGAATCATTTCCACCCACACAGTAGGTGATATATTCCTTGATAATATGATAATTGGTAATCACTGATTTCTTCCTGCTTCCCACATGATTTCTTGTCCAAGGCAAGTTTGAAGATGTGTGAAACAAAATTGTCAATGAAAATACGTCATGAAATTTCAATTATTTGGCTGAGTCACAGAATTTTACTTTATAAGATGTTAATTTCTGTTTTTACACGTCACACAGATGCCCAAATTAGGTATGATGGTTTTAGATTTTTAACCCTTAATCTGTAAAATAAATGTATGTTCTGAGTTGCAAAAAAATTACTTTCCCACTTCAGCTTTAGAGTCAATTCGATATCGAAAGTGGTTACACGCAGTAAAATTTTGCTTTTGAATGTTTGTTATAATCTTAAAGAAGATGTGAATCGTGTCATTCTGGCATATATTGCATAGTCTTTCTTTTGAATATTATTACAGAGCCTTTATTGTGCTGTCTGGAGGTCGTCAATAGCTTCCCCGTGCTTGAGTTGTATGCTCTTATATATTTTCAGGTACTTGAATGGATTTTGAAAAGATACACTTTACATCTTTAAAACATAGTAATTTGTAAACTTCCCTGATGTTATCTTTTTATATATTTGGCTTGGCGTTCATTACAGCATGAACTGTAGTTTATTTGATGCATGAATGTAATTTGAAATTCATAAAGTTTGACTGATCTTCCTAATTTTGGCCCATATTGTGTCTGACAAAAGTAAAAAGAACTTTACACGCAGTTAAATCTGGCTTTTGAATGATTGTTATAAATATATAGAAGATGTGGACCGTGTCTTTCTGGCATATATTCCACATTTTTTCTTTTAAACAATATCACTTTAAGGAAGAGGAAGAAATCCTGATTGGGAAGCAATAAACAGCAGTATATGTTACTTATAATAAGAAAGACGAGTGTGTCTATTGGCACAGTCGGATTTCGGTACTCGATCTCGAACAGCTCGAACACCATGAACCCCCTTTAAGTTTATTTGAAACATTTTTGAAATGTGTTAAATCCTGAATTATTCGAACGGTCCTTTGACTATAAAACAATTTTAAACGGTTACAGTAGTGTTCGAGTTGCCGAAGTTCGACTGAATATTGATTTGGTTGCTGATTTTTGTTGAATAATTTACATCTCCCCATGAAGTGATATAATATGAGGTTTGGTCACCACCGTATTCTGTTGGTCATATTCTTGTTTTTCTTACACCGATATCTGTCTGCCCCTTTGGTATCCTCGAATTCTCTTTTCTTTTCCTCATGCTGACCTATGCATATTCTTTCAAGGCAAGTCTGTTGTCATAGTGACCCTTAGCCGCATCGTTTGTAAGGTTATCATGCATCGGCTATAAATAAATTTGAATAAGTTAGCTTCGCCTTAGCCAGCATTGAAGAACCCTTAAAGAAATGTTCAATGTTATAATATTTTTATTGTTTGATGGTATGGTCATCCAATTGTCTGGTCAGGAGACATCATATGTTATTTCAATGTTAGTCGTAGTATTTTTTAAATAAATTTTAAAACATTTAAGATGTAAGATGCAAAACACATACTCTGCAAAATGAAATTGATCTTGAACTTGTAAACAAACATTAATTCTTAAACAATCCTAATTAGTGCCAAAATATGTCATTACTCCGGAAATTTTAATTGCCGTCATCATGATTTGGTTGACCGGTACGAAATATCCATTTCACAAATGACCATAGATATCTTCCCACATTCGTGACTACAAATACGTTCCTATACCGGTTTTGACAAACATCGATTGTGACTATACACCGGCTTTATCTACTTGGTAACACGACGGGTGCCACTAGTGTAGCAGGAGTTGCTTATCCTTCCGGAGCACCTGAACTCACCCTGGTTTTTGTAGGGTTTTTGTTACTCTAGCTTTAGTTTTCAGTGTAGTGTTGTGTGTTCTATGTCTGTCTTTCGTTTCATTTTGTTGGACATGGTCTTGCCTGTCTTAAGACTTAACGATTTCTGTCTGACCCTTTGGTATCTTCGAATTCCCTTTATCAAGGAACAACAGCTTAAGATTATATGATAAGGTATGAAAATCATTGTGAAATATATGATAAGGTCATTAACCTTGGCAAGAAAGTTTGGTACAGGCAGGTAAATTCACACAATTGATCATATGGCTTGCCGGCATTGTCTGTCTCTTAATATATGTTTAGGTTACCTTTATCTATTCAATATATCAAAAGGTAAACAATATTTAATTAAAAAATATATGAAAAGAGTAATGGGTAGAGAACCTCAGCTGCAAACCCATACAAGCAAAATTGCTAAGTGGCGCTTTTGTTACTTTGGTATCCAGTAAAATGAGAGATGAGCATATTTTTAATTAAATTTGATGAAAAGTTCAAAGGGAGACTTTAAAAATGTGTTTTCCCAATGCACAATACTTCTATTATGCAACCATTCTAGTGTTTTGTATTTGTAGCATAAAAATACCAAAATGTGTTAATACATTTATAATTAGAATTCTTGAGGTCATAAATGCACAAAAATGTCGTATGAGATGGCATTTGTTAGAAATGGATTATAATTATTGAAAAAGTAAATGTGTTTGTTTGTTTGATTGATCGGGTTTAACGCCACTTTAAGCAATATCTCAGTCATATCGCGGCGGACAGTTTTACTAGTGGAGGAAGCCAGAGTACCCGAAGAGAACCACCGACCTTGGTAGGATAACTGACAATTTTATTACGTGCGATGCGAGTTAAACGCAACCCGTTTTTGTATGGTACTAACCCAGACGCGAAATCAACTACCTAGACGACTCGGCCCCAAGAAAATGTGGTATGATTGTCTATGGGAGCCATCAGAAATATGTAATTCTCAAACTTCAACAAGTTGTCCAAAAGAACTTCAATAATGGACATATGTCCACACCCTAAGGCATATAAGTATGCAAATATATATCACAATTTCTCAGAAACCAATTTAAAAACATTCAAAAAAGCAAAGGCAATATATGATAAATATACAAAATGTGTTCAAGGTATTACCCATTGACTGTATCAAAGCTGGAAAAATTTGGCAAAATATCAAAAATTAATGCAATGTCGCTCCTTTCCACCGCATCATAATCCGAAAAAAACGCACAAAGACCGTTGATGAGGTTATCTTTTATGGCAATGCTGTACACAAATGTTCCAGGCCAAAAAGTGAACAAATCGAGTATTTAAATATCTAACTTTTGTTATATTACGGGATAGAAAAATCTACCTGATGTATTAACAACATGTTTGTTACGAATGATGGAGAGAGTTTCGACATCACGAGATTTTGTACTCACAGATATTTATTGATTTTACTGATTCTAATTTTTAACAAGTGACCTGATAGCTTTCGACCTTTCTATAAGAGGAATCATCTTTTTCTTTCTCCCTTTCGAATATATTTGCGCATTCCTACAAAACTTGCATAATATATCAAGATTTTGTATCTTTTTAAATTACTGGTATCTATTCCATTCAGAATATTGTCTATTTAGTTTTAAGACGTCTTTTAGAAATAGTGGTGTTATTGTCTCTTGATACAATTTGTACTGTTTAACGGTTACACAAGAAACAGAAACCAGTCAGCTAATAATTGAACTTACCAAGACAAAAATGTAATATCAGCAGGTTTTTACTACAATGAGTAACACGACGGGTGCTACTAGTGGAGCAAGAGTTGCTTATCCTTCCGAAGCACCTGAACTCACCCTGGTTTTTGTAGGGTTCGTGTTATTTAGTTTTAAGTGTAGTGTTGTGTGTTCTATATTTGTCTTTCGTTTAATTTTGTTGATCATGGTCTGCCTCTGCTCCTTTGGTATCTTCGAATTCCTTTTACAATCATGCAAACTGTCCAAATTGCAACAATTAAACAAGCCTACAGGCCTCATCAATGGACAAAAATCTACACCGTTAGGCAAGATGTAATAAAACCCGAAAGTAAATATGAGACCATTCAAATGAAACAATAACCAGGCCGATTATATTGCTCTAGTCGTTATTGCTTATTTATTCCATTCATTTAGGTGTTAGCATAGCACAGTGAAATGAAATGTTCTACAATGTTTTGCTTGGTTGCCATATACTGAAAAAGCAATAGGCCTAAAAAATAACCCGTGTTTCTTCTAACCCTACCTTCCATTATTTCTCTGACATTATTGACCAGCAATATTAAAGTCTGAAAGTGTCTCTAAATCAAACAAGTTAAAATCATTTAAAAAATTCAAATTTAGCCTGACCTAGCGTTCTACGTTTTTTTGTGCATGTTAGCGGAAACATTGAATTTGTTTCCTTACCTAGACGTTGTACTGTTGTGGGCATTATTTGTTATATCTTCTATTTCTAGACGCTAACAACACGGACTCGGTATCGCAATACAATATATCACAAAATTAATGTAATACATGTACAATACAATACAATATACTGTTACATTAACAGATAATTATCCATAAAAATAGTATATCTGTGGATAAAGGTGATGCACGTGTAATGGTGTCGAAGAATTGTTTGACGAACCTATGTAATGGAAATTGATCGTTTGAACAATGATTAGCAAACTATCATTTAAAGCCAAGATACAATGACTCGTCTATGGCAGTGGAACAACACAAAATAAAAATATGAAGGTTGAAATTCCTTAAAATGATTAATGATAAAATTTTTGTATGTTCCCTTCCTTTTTCAAATACAACTTGATGTTAATAAACGTAAAAAGAAAAACATCACATATTCTTAGGTCCTTAAACTGCTTTAATTAGTACAGGTGACTAAAGTGTGCGTTTAAATTTTGTCTACCAACAGAGGTATCGACCCAGTGGCTACAAAATACATGTCGAAGAAATATTGTGAATTCTTACAGGCTATATGTACATTTCAAGGAGTTACCTCTCATCAGTACCATTAGAACCAAAGCATTTAAGTCCGAGAGACATACAAAGTAAAAAAGTGCCGTACCCATATCAAAACAAATCGAAATAAGAAGCCAATTCCTAAGGCAGGGACAACTACAACGTGCAATATTTTCGAAGCTTTCCGTATTTTCAGTGCTTTAGAACTTATACAACTGCAACTAAATGTCTGTAAAACATAATCTGCATAAATTTCATGCGAGACAAGTCTGACAACTGGGCTGCTGAATACTCTCTTTGACCTCTGGCATCGACCAAGTGGTTTCAAAATACAGGATTACCAATGTTGAATATATATGTTTGATTTTAAAAAGTTATATGTACATTATAAGGAGCAACTTCTCATCAGTAGCATTAACACCATGCATTCAAAAGAAGAAAATATTCAAAGATCTTGAAATGAAATTATAAAGTTAACCTTTTATGTATAAGTTTATTGAAGTAACTGATATGTCCCGCTGGCTTAAAAGGTGGTTTCGATATGTGAATTTCAAATGTTACTGCAATACTTTTTAATGGGGGGAAAGTTGGTCAATAATTTAAAATTCAAATATTTCGATAATAAGAAAGCAGCCAGATGCTCAGATCTGTTATTAAAACTGTTTAAAATAATGATTGGAATGGAAATATTCTGCGAAATGGGGCGGTGGTCGAAGGTCAGCACTTGTATGGACTCTTTCATCGCGCTGTTACAAGTGATTTGGTGACTGGCCGACTAGGTAAACTGCACGAAGGAAATTTCGAAAATATCTCAATTTGCTTTAACAAGTGTATCAACGGTCCAGTAGTCAGCAGTTTGGTGCTGAATTGCCGCAAATAAGGTTGTAGTGTTGGTGCATATGCAATTTTGAGCAAGTTTTGTTTGTTTGATTAGGAGGGTTTAACGCCTTTTCAACATTTTTCTTAAACACCTATAGAAGCACGGAGTACTCACATCACTTAACCGAGGTTTTTGATCCGGTTTTCACGTGCAACTCAACTATCAGTCACACAAAATAAACTCATATGATGGAGGTATGCAAAATGATGTTGGAATCCTTGCCTCTCAAAGGCATTCAACATCTTGCCGCATAGAGAATTAATACACAAGAAGAACTGATACGGAGTTAAAGTCCAATAAACAATGGCTGAATATGTTTTTAACTCCATGGAAAATAAAAGCAGTAGTTGATGGAGCAAAAATCAAAAGAAGTCGACCCAGACCTCGCACACGGAATAGCTTTAGAAATCTTCTTTTTCTTTTGTCACAAAAACGACCTAGCAGATGCCGTTTAAGCATCCCCCAGATTGTTTGCTCAAGATATCTGATATATATATTCCGAAACATCAATACAAAAAAACACAATATCTCCTTCTAGACCTCGACCCTGAAAATGGGCTAACACAGTGAATAAACCCCAATATCTTGAGACACAAATCTTGTTCAAAGCTGGTTAATTGAAAAAAAAACAAAAAAATAATAAAACCTTAACGTTATAATGACTTTACAAGTGCCAACAAAGTAGTACTCTATATAGAACGCAAGAAAAACTGGTCTCCAGCACCGAAAGTAGGTGCTCTTTAACGGGGGAACAGTAGCATTTTCAGCTTGAGAATATATGATTAGTATAAAAATAGGAGATGTGGCATGATTGTCCACGAGATAGCCATCCACCAAAGACAGTAGAATTTAAACTTCTACAGGTCCCATTACGGCCTTCAACAATGGACCAGAGTCCATACCATAACGGAAGCTGTGTGGTAAAACCCTCTCAAGAACAAACACTCCATAACTGTGAGAATATAAGAGCATACATTTAAGCACGGGAATACATTTTACCACAACCACACAGCACGAGAAACAAACCCTGCAAAATTATAGTGGGATATATAAAAAGGTCATCGATCATGGAAAGAAAGCTTGGTACAGAAAAATAAATTCAAAAAATTTCTAGCATTTTCTATCTCGAAATATGTGTTTGTTTGTCTTTTATTTTCATTTTATATATGAAAAGGAAATGTATGAAAAGGGAGGGGGAAGAGAACGTTAACCTTATACCCCTACCAGCAAAACCTCTCCCCGAGATTGCCGTCTTCGACGTTTACATACAGAAACAGATTTCTACTGTTTAGTCCTTACATCTACCACGAGATAAGATAAGACCGGCTTAAATTCCAATCACAACAGGATTTGCATATTTTATTTCAGACGAAATAGTTCTTTATAAAAGATACATAAATAAATTCAACAGTGAGGATCAAAATCTATCTATAGTACCCGTACAAAAGAATTGCAATAAACGCAGTAGTAGCTAATGTTATAAAGATCAGATAAAATCTTAGAAAAAATCAATTCCATATTCTACTGACATCGTTCCAATTTAAAACCTGATCCTGGTCTTCCTCAAAATCTTTAACATCAGTCTTCGCATCATTTAGATTTACTGTAGTTATTTGGTTATTCTTACAACAATTTGTTCTCGAACTTTGGCAGATTAACGACCGGAAACAAGATGTAATTCCTCTTATGTATCCTAGGATAGGTTTTTCTTGCGTCTGATGATGACATTTTATAATGAACAAAGTTAAAGGAACCGATATCATTTCTAGAAACAGCACGACCACAAGATACACACCTAAAAAAAGATTTTAAATAAGCAAAGTTTTAAATTTCGACTCTTTCGATATTTGTATATAACATTAGCCCAAACAGATACTGTGATTCATCGCAAGCTGTTGTCTGATACATAAACTAGCTGGAAGACCACAATAAGGCATGATATAATACAAGTAGATTGAATAATCATACTGACAGCTGAACTCTTAACAAAGTGTTTTGCTTGTGTGTTCGTTAACTCTATAAGATGAAGATTACATTTTTCAATGTGGGAGACAACATCACGCGACTTGTTTTCCATGGCTGAGTTGACAAATCAGCTGGGAGTCTTTTTGTAATGAATGTGAAGTTATTTCCATTTTCATCAGAACAGTTTTAAAAATAGATTCCCAAAGGATTTGAAGAGGTCACACTTTCATTTCCATACTATTTATTTCCTTTTTGAATTTGATCCCCTGGATACAGATTCCTTCGGGAAACATGTTCCTTAAAAAGCATTAGCGACACACTTTCCTAATTCTAATTACCACAGTTGGGTTTTTTTATCTATAAAGTAGTAATTATGTAAATTATGATAACTTGATTTTTAGATATTATTAAGATATACTCACTCAGAGCCGAGGTCTTAACTGAGGTCGTTGGCATGTTATCAGAAACTATAGTGAGGTACACAGCATATGCTAGCATGACAGTTAGACAGTAGCCTATCTTCTCACCGGAGTCAATAGAGACATAGAATGTCAAACAACTCATAAAAGCTAACAAAACCATGGGTATAATCGTATTCATCACAATAAATTGTGGTCGGCGACGAAAATTGAAGAAAACGTTGCTCAGAGCATAATTCCGAGCATCGCGCCTTTCATTAGTAATTGACGTTTCAAACGAGATAAATTCCCATTCGCCATTCTCTTGATAAAATGCCATGAGAACTTGTTTTGCATGAAATTGAAGATCGACTTCTAATTTGCTGTAGGACCATGTGCTCAGTGTTATGCCGCATATCTGTGTGTCAAACGGGTAGAATGTTGGATCGCATTCACAAAAAGTCTTCAAGACAAATGGCTGCCCCCACCAAACTCCCCCATTGTTATGAATTCTCATCATGTTGTTATCGTCATTAATGATACCAACACTGCTTACTCTGTTAAAGAAAAAAGGTTATTGATTATTTCATGAAATTTTCTCGGCCTGATAGAAAACTGTGTCAAGGTTTCAAAATGGACCGCTTGTTAATTTCATATAAAATAAAATAAAATAAAATAAATATTTTTTTTCAAAAAAATTGTGAAAATGAATATCAAACGAATAATAAACAATTTTAATGTGTGATATTCAGTTTGATATTTAAAATTTCGAATATCAAATATTAAATATCAGACGTACTTATCTCATATTTTTATATTGGTCTCTGTAGTTTACTTATAAATCATAAAGCCCTTTTGGCTTTTCTAAATTTAACTATCTCCACGGGGCCGAGTGATCTAGGAAGATCATTTAAACAGGTCGCACATTGAAATCTTTGCCAAAGATGGCTGCTTACAAGAATTGATAAAATTCACTATACCGCAGTATAATATCCTGTCATTGTCATCGTTTCATCTTTGATATTCTGCAAATAAAAAATAAATTTAAAAAAAAACGCTTAAAAGAAATATGGTTGCAATTACAGACCTCTTATTAGACGAGGTTTATTGTAACATGATAACTTGTAAGATAAATTTAACAGTAATTTTCTGAACTTTTCGTTCAATTAAATAAATTTATTCATAAAAGATATAGGTACAACATTGTTTCAGAAATTTAAAACTTGTTTTTATTGACACTATTAATGTCGACATACCAAACCATTGCTACCCTTCAATGGCAAATCATCCTGTTTAATCATCACGATTGTTGACGAAAAACGACTTAATCGTTATAGAAGCTCTAAAACTTGGTTACCTCTCGTGATAGGCTTGATGATGAAATTGTCAAATGGTCAACTTACTGAGCCTGCTTAAACTAAACTGTGAGCATTTATTAGGATTAGGAAGAATCTCTCTTTTACCTGTTTTGATTTGGGTATCATTAGTATTCGGTACTTTTCTAAATACAATTGTACGCTTTTTATATGATTTTTACCGTGTCTTGAATTTTTTTCATAAAGTTGGGCATCAGAATATTTTTTTAAAAACCATAACCCCCCACCCGAGTTAAATGGTCGTTCCCCTACATGATATGTTTCATACTTACCAGTTCATTCAATGCAATAGGCATGAAGGTCAGAGTGATGACCACATTGGCACTGGGTCTGCTCTTCACTTCATATCCACTGTACAGCGAACTTCTCAGGGCTTCCTCTAGCGTAAACGAGTAGGATCTAACATCTAACAAAATATAAACAACAGTATACAAAGTTGTACATTTTGTTGTGTAAAAATTGTTTAAATTACTACAATCCTCATTACAATAATTAATTAGATGAAGCAATAAACGAAATACGACTGGTGTTGGTTGATGGTGTTTAACGTCCAACACAGCAACTTAATGCTCTCAGTCGGACGATCCAAGGTGGAACTAGGGGTATCCTTGTATCTTGGGCGTTCCTAAATTTTCAGTCGCGCGATTTTCACCGAGATTAAAAGTATAAACAAACCACGTTAGGAATAAATCAGTCAGTGATTTTCGTGGCACGTCGCTCGACGATCGCTTTTGAAGTATAAATGAGCCCTAAGAAGTAACAGCTTACTTTCAAGAAGTATCGAGATACTTCTCACTTTCAAGAAGTATCGCGATACTTTGCACATCTAACGGCTAACTTTGACGAAGTATCTCGATACTTTTTGAAAGTAACGACTTAGGGCTCATTTATATTCGTCGCGCGACTACTGCACGATGTCGCGCTATTTTCGCTGAGATTAAAAATATAAAAAACACACACAGAATAAACTCTCAGCGATCTACGCGCGACGATCGCTTTTGAAGTATAAATGAGCCCTTACTTTACAAGTATTGCGCTACTTCTTGAATTTACTCAATTTTTCGACTGAGTGGAAGAAAACGAAAAATATGTATAAAAATCTCGAAATGTACAAAAGTTACCGGAACTTTTTCTCTGTTTCGTTTTACAAGATTCATGAAGATTACTTCGACGTATTTTTTCTAAATTTAATAAAAATTGAGAGATTCAGTTCAGTAAAACATACTTAATAGATTAATGGAACCAACAATACGGAACAATATAGGATCAGGAAAGTCATACTTGTAACACACACGAGAGGTGTGTGACCACTGGCTAGAACAAATAGAATAAGAAATGGTACTTGAATGAGGAAAGGTCAAAAACTGTATTCGCTATATTTGTAATACTATCGAAATAATAAATGGAAAATGCAAACATACCACTACCAAATAGGGTTTTTAAATTAATTTCTTTCTTAAAACCCATTATAGGTTTAAATATAAAAATAGGAGATGTGGCATGATTGTCCATGAGACAGCCACCCACCAAATGACAGTAGAATTTAAACTT
>JARWCS010326998.1:0-12422 GCA_034783895.1 Geukensia demissa | reverse complement strand
AAAACATAACCAATTTTATTAATCATCGATATATGTAAATTCTCTAACCCTAAGACATAGCCGGATGAGAAATTTTGGAGTAGGTAAATAACATAACTATTTTGTCTTCAGAGGATAAACAAAACAATGAAATTCACTATACAAAACTTAAATAAAATAATACAAAGACAACGTGGAGAACCAATGCATGAGTACCACGAACCCCAATAAAATAAAAACCTGGGGCGAGCTCAGGTGTTCCGGAAGGGTATACTATAAGCAACTCCTGCTCCACTAGTGTCACGCTTCGTGTTACTCAGTAGTCAAAGCAGGTGTAATAGTCACAGTCGGTGTTAATCACAACCGGTATAGGGACGGATTTGTATTCATGACAGTCGGAAGATATCCATTGTCTAGGTCTAGGTAAGAAGCAGACCTTTCTGTTTCTGTAGTATCTTTGATTTCAACATAGTCACCAAATTTAGAGTTATTCAGTGAAAGGATTAAAATTATGCAAACAGATGTAACTTGGATGGAATAGAAAATCTATCAAGACCGTCAGTTCAAAGAGATTTCAGGGCAATTCACATTTTTCGGAATAACTACATTTTTGTATCAGTTTCTCAGAAGTTGGAATTACCTTATTTTGCGATCCAAATACCCCACGTTAATGCTACTGACACCTGAATTCAACATACATTTGGTTGTATACGTTTTCTAAAAAAAATTACGTTTATAGTTTCAAGAAAATCTACAAGAAGTAAAATGGATTCAAGGTTGGAAGCCAAAAGTTGGAATTGCAACATTTTAGTATTTAATGCCCAAAACCTGTTTATCTCGTGATTCTTTTTGTATACAATTGCTAGATTCTTTTCAAAAACAGAACATAATATAGCCTTTTGTATGGAGGGTACGTGTGTAAAGTGGAAAACATAATACCTTAATATTTGCTGCTTCTACAGCTTTGATGGATTTAAATACTGTTGTAATTACAAATGTCCAATAGTTGAAATATAAATAATCCCGAGTTAAAAGCTAAAAATCAACAAAACCATAACAATGAACGACAAGCAGCACGTACGTATCCTTTCGAAGCACCTGATCCTACTCATGTTTTGTAAGCAGACCAAGCTTTTGTTCTTTTTGTTTCTTTTTCATCTCTTGTTTTTTTTTCAAGTTTGTCTAGTTGGAGTATGCACTTTTGATCTTTCGCGTGAGTATTCTACATTTGACGTACCAAACTTGACAAAGCGGTTGTCAAACCAGATTAGCTTTTCGGCTGAAAATACCACAAGTAAACTTGTATTATAAAGTACAGACAGACATGAATTGATGACGTACACTGGCGAAATTGATATGAACTTTTTTGCGATAATTGAAACATGTTAAACTAATACGAATTGATGTTCTACCTTACAGACCGTCTAATTCCGTTTAAAAAATCCTTGTCATATGTTTTATTCAATCCCATTATGGAAAGGTTATCAGCTATAGTAAGTTACGAATAGCTAATAAATCACCTCTGCACTCTATTTATTTCATAGATAGCCTGCAAACCATAAGCTTTTTTGTAAAAGTGTAATAAGAACATGATATCAATATGACAAGCAGAGCAGGACCCGTGCTGTAGAACGGTGACAACAAGAAAAAGAAAACCATCACCATAATGCGGGGCATCCATATATACCATACAATACCTTGACATTTGCCGGGTATAAACAATATGCTTAATTTGCTCTCTTAATTTAGCTTTGGTTATAATTGATATAAACACTTTTATCATTTGTACCTTACAGACTGGCATGTGTTGAGCCCTTGAGCTTCAGCTTTGACTTTGAAATCACTTCTTTCAAACAGTATACCAACTTTGGCAGGGATTGTTTGAAATATTGTTGATTATTGTGTCCAACAAAGACGACCCTGCCTTGAGTATAGTATTGAAGTATTATTCGGTATCATAGACAGATATTAGGCCCAAATATGCATGTTGTTAGCGAATTTTTAAGAAAACCACCTTCCGACATTAAAAGGCAATTGCCCACGACAAAAGTGCATCATTTTGCCTTTTAATAGTCATATTTTAAAACGATATTAGTTTGAAGAAAGTCGAATTAAAAGTAAACATTCCTACTTCTTACAGATTTCAAGTGGTTTATTTCCATTCTGTTATCGCCTCTCTAGTGAAAATATGCTTAACCTCATATTTACAGAAGTCATCTGCGGTTAAATTAGGCGTTACAGGTAGGGAAATTTCTTAACGACAAGTTCTTTAAAGTATATTTTTAAACATCTTCGTTTACTTTTATGCTATTATATTTTGAGTTTGTGAAACACAAAGTCTACAATATAAAAATAAGTGATGGGGCATGATTGTCCATGAGACAGCCATCCACCAACGAACAGTCAAAATTAAACTTCTACAGGTCCCAATTGGGCCTTCAAGAATGAGCCGGAGTCCATACCGTAAGGGAAGCGGCAAATGCCCCCAAAATACAAAATCAGTGAAACTATTTTTACATAAAACACGTAAATCGACCTAATCTTTTGAAAAAGTGGTGAACGATTAACACTATTTTAACCACGACAACTACTGGACTGCAGGTGCCTGGCTTGTGACAGGCACATTAAGTATGTGGCGAGGTTAAACCAGTTTGTAAGCGCTCAAGCCCCTAACCTGAGACAGTGGCGTGACAAATCAGCAATTAAAAACACACGATAAAAATCAGTTGAAATGGAATAACCTGAGATCGATTGTGAAACATGAAACATGAAATTTATCCAACAATGTTTTAAAGAAAGTTGCTGCATTTATTAATTCTAAAGCACTGAAACTACGGAAAGGCTTCGAAAAGTATTGGACTAAGTAGTTATCCCGGCCGTTTGATTTGGCTTCTCATTTCGATTTGTTTTGGATTTGGGTGCTTCTTTTGCTATGTTTTGATCTGGGACTTCCTATGTTTTAGGTCTAATGCTAGTGATGAGAGGTTACTCATTGAAATGTACATATAACATACCAAAATTCTCCATATTTATTCAACATTGGTAATTTTGTATTTTGAAACCACTGGGTCGATACCTCTGCTGGTGGATCATTTCCCCGAGTGTATTCACCAGCCCAGTTGTCGGACTTGTCGTCTGACATGAAATTTATCCAACAATGTTTACAGAAATTTACAGTCATCACTCCAGAAATTTTACGTTCGACACCACAATCCTGTCGGCCGGTATGGAATACCCGTTTCATAGTTTTTGGTTTTCTTCGAAACTTCAAAGGACAACAGGCTGTTCACTTTCTCCCTCTGGAGGTTGTGATCCCATGAAACCTTCTCCTGTACAAGTACTGGCATGGAAAATGGACTGTAGGGCGGGTGCCTTTAAAGAGGCAGAAACTGTTAACCCTTCCAGATTACAGGTTCACCCCCTTCCCGTTTTGGTGGGGTCCGCATTGTTCATAGTTTTGTGTTTTTAGTTTTAATGTATATGTATCATGTTGCGTCTTGTTCGTGTTTTTGAGACTGTCGTGTCTGTCGAGTTTCCCCTTTTGTCTGACTTTTCAGTTTCCTTTCGCTTCCACAAACATTGAAAAAATGAATACGAAACGGGCAGTCAAACCCGTAGGAAGGACATCTACCATGTTCATAGCGTCCACCGTGTCCATATTAACAATGAATCAATTATAGAATTATATTCGATGTTTCATATCACAGCAGATTTTATTTAAGGAAACAAATACAATTTATGATGTTGAGCAAAATTAAATTTAGTTTAAGTATCATGAGCATTGACATCAAAAACACTCTTATTTACAGAAATAACTCTATTTGTACAAATATAAACTTTGAAACAAAAACAATAACCATAACGTATACAAATATAAACAATACAAGCTTTATTTATAATTCTGTTCTATTTTAGGTCAATGCAAATTTAACTGAAACTGCATGTAAAATGTGATTACTATATAGAAAAAAATAGTCAATACATTAAATGATAAATTTGCCACAATTGGCATGACTGATTGATATTCTATCCTTCTAGTTGCATTTTTATAACCTACATTGTAATTTCCACTTGTATTTAATATCAATAGACAATCAAATAAATTTCTACTATTATATATAATACTGATAACGGAGCACTTGTAAAACATTTTCAGACAGAATACAAGTGTCAGACATTAATGCAAAATATTATGAAAACAGAAAAAAATATATATTTGACTGATAATGACGAGTCAATAGAAAAGAATATAATCGGACGGAATGGCTGGTGAAAGTATTGCCTCGCAATCAATAAGCTGCAACGTTGTCTTACATTATATTGTTGCACTCGATGATGATAGAATTCTTTATTCAGAACTTTTATTCGATTTTTTATAATTGTCTGTAGTGTTTCTAATGTATCCCGTTTTCAGAATGTGTTGGGACTTGCAATTTGATAACTAGGTTCGACAATTGGTTCCTGTGTTTGATTTTCAGGGACATTTTCTCTCTTTCCCTTTGCAGAGCTTGTATATCTAAGGGTTGCAGGTTGATCCTGTTTGACACCATTCATCTGAGGTCCTGTTGTCTTCAAAGGTGTACGCATTCGCGATCCATTTCTTGTTGGCGGCTTTTTGAAGAAAGGGTCTGATGTCGGTGGTTTAACTGGGTCAGCAGCTGAAAATTAGAATAAAATATTAGATAAAATGGACCTTACTGAACAAATTCGATAGATGTATATAAAAAAATGAAGATATAAAACCTATTCAGATTTTTTACATGTACAAATAAGCCACAGTTTGTAGGTCGTTTAATAATTAATCCAATTTGGATTTAAAAACTGATGAAACAGAGTGAAAAATCAACTCGAAATGTACATGTATAATCTATTGAAAGGAAATGACTTTACGTGCATCTTTATTATTTTGTGGAAAGATATTGATAGCTAATCCAATGGGGTATAAAATAATCAAAAGATATTCTGCACTTTAATCTACAATGCATTTTAATTAAAAAAAGTTATAAACCCTGTTAATAAATCAAAAAACGAAAATCATATCCAGCATTACAGTGAAACATCCATTTACCAATCATCTAGACATAGATTAAAAACCCCAAAGCCCTTTGTATAATTACATCAAAAATATCATTCATTGACAGGTTAATGAATAAATTTAAACATAACTTACAATATTGAAATAAGTTGCATTGAACTGTTTTGACCGACCACAGACATTACCTAGAGTCTAAGACTCAAAGTGCTTACCAATCACAACATGATGAAATCGTGACGAAGAAATTAATATATGATTAGGTGTCGATACATTTATTCACAACTATTTTTGTGTTGGAAAAAACCTATTAACGCTTTAGAATCTAAAACGGGGATTTCAAAAATAACGTGAAAATTCGAGAGCTTTCACAAATGCAGAAAATGCCTGAAGTAAAGAACACCTCTCCTTAACTGACATTATTAGAGTTCTCCTCCAGTAGAATTCAAATACTAAATATCTGTTCAATTCATAATAAATTAATCCCTAATTGAACAAATTAATATTTAAAAAAAATTGCGACCTTGTAGCCCCACCCAAAGGTTAAAAAAACAAATGAGAAAAGACATAATGAATGATTAACCATTTTACTAATCCCCTAGGACTTGGATAAATATGTTAAAATGATACAAACAGGTGTCAAGAGGATTAAATAAAAAGTCTATATAAAGATGGTGGTGTAATTTTCATTTTTCAAAATGTTTTGCATTATTTTAGGATTTACTGCTCAGCATATGCTGACTTTTCACTTTCTTGGTTTCATTAACATATAATTGCTAGATTAACATAATATTGCGAACTGGATCAATGATTAGTGTTTGTATCACATTGTGAAACATACTTGCAGCTATTACAACTGATGAAGTATCCAAGTAGTACTTTTCACACTAAAAATATTATAATTAACAATATCCTTATAGTTTAAGTACGGTTAAGCCCGGGTTAAAACTTGAAAAACAACTATAAAACCAAAATAAAACAACCAGAATCGCGTACAAAACTCGAAAAAGCAGCAGTCAAACCAGATTAGCTTTAGGACGGAAATGAAGCCTACCAAGCAGATACAGCACAAACTGATGACGTTCACTGGCGATATATATCTTGCAGGCCATGAAATTACGTTTCAAACAACTCATGGAATATCCTTAATTGTAAAAGTTATGAGTTATAGTAACTTTAAAATAAAATCTTTAAAATCTCCTCTGCATTAATTGATATCTAAGTTAAACTGCAACCCATTTTATTGAAAATATGTAATAAATAAAAGATATAACTCAGACGATATCATATGACAATCAAGAACCTCATGGTAGAACCGTGGCAGCAAAAAAAGGAAAAAAACCCTGATTTCTGAACTATGACTTTGAACTCTTGCTAATAGTCTTGCCAGGTTCGGCTGTGAATGTCTGAAATATTTAGCTTATTGTGTCTTACAACGACTTTGACCTAACCTTGACCTCTAAAGTATTTCATTTTCCAACAGTACCCTAACTTCAGGCATGATGACGTAAAAAGCTTAATAACTTTTAACCTGTTGTGCCTATAAGACATGTAAGCAGGAACGAACATGTGAAAATAAATCGGCTAGTGATCTCTTCCTTTGCAGCAGAATAACGCCAATCATGTAAATGATCTACAACGGTTTTTGATCATTCAATAACTCTGCTACGATGGGAATAACAAAGGTACAGTCAATAACATGCAATATAAAAATAGGAGATGTGGCATGATTGTCCATGAGACAGCCAACCAACAAATAACAGTCGAATTTAAACTCCTACAGGTCCCATTATTACTCTCAATAATGAACAAGAGTCCATACCATAACCGCCCCAAAAATACAAAATGTTAAACTATTCATAAAACACGACAACCGAACTAAACTATTGGATAATAATAATGAACAAATAACAATAAATGACTAATAAAACAACGGCAACCACTGGACTACAGGTTCCTGAACAACATACCGAAAACAAAAGATTATGTATCATAAATTTTATTAAAAAACAGAGGTAACTCAGATGCTTTGTGAAGGAGAAGAGAATTAGATTCTGCTCTACTAACGACACAAGTCCTGCTGTTTGTACATAAAACTGGTAAGTAGTCGTATTCGGTAAATTTATCAGTAATACTACATCCTAAGATACACCATATTCAAAACAATACTCATAAATAAATGCAAAACCAAACACAACTGCAAGCAATAAATAAGGGCTGTTTTGTCAAGACCGTTAACTTGATTTGATCGTTTACATCAAATGTATGTACATTAAATATACATACAAGTAGTTACTTGTCATAGTACGACAAATGAAATTAATTGTTGATTCAAACGAACTATGACAATGGACAGAAATTACCACAACTTAATTTTTAAAAAATATCTCAAAATCTTTTTAAACAAAAATTATAAATTCATCTCTCCCCGATTTCGATAAAATTTACCCCAAAATAGGATAAGAAATGACTTAAAATATTTTTAAGCGATTTTACACGAAATAAATAGAGAAATTAAGTGAGTGGGAACGCATTTTTGTTCAATGTGAACATGTCGTTTTCGTTAGTCTTAAAAATGAATCCAGAAGTGTCAATGCCACCCATGTTGTGATTGTACATATTATATTGTGTGTTATTGTGCATATTTGACGTCATGAACTCTGCCATTTTAAATATAATATATAATATGTAATATCTTTTATTTTGACTAATCTATTTCCGTCCAAAGTAGAAATGTTTTGGGTGATAAAATAAAAAATAGAAGTTTTTCATTGTAATGACAGTCTTTTGAAGACCATTCAGAATTCTAAACTCAAATAGATTTTATCTAAAGTGCATTAAATGCTTTCCGATTGAGATGCTGTTATACAATGAAAGCAGGAGAATGGTGAATAGATACAAAGCAACAATTTGGAGCAATTTATTGAGGTCTTATATGAGAATGTAATTTGTCACAACTGCAAAAATTGTATTGGAAGTTCGAAGTTCTTAAATGAAATTAACTTTAATTCAAATGTAAATATCTTAGCGTGTAATGGAATTGAAGACCGTTACTAAATTTTAATCAAACGGTTGACTGAAACAAACTGTTGAGAAATAAGTTCATTTGGGTAAAAATTTTTAAAAATTATATGAGAAATGTTACATTAAATTAGTTGACTATATGATACCACTATATGTATGTGACAAAAAGTGAATATATGTATAAAATGTATAAAATATGTGATGGTATAAAACGCCAGCAATATACATACGGTAAAATTCGTCCAGGACACCAAGTGGGTCAGGAATGAAGTCTGAAATGAGTGCAATATGGGACAAATAATACATCATGTTAATGTATGATGCCAGGTGTTATTTTCCGCGCTATATGGCATACTTGCAGTATCCACACATGTGTTTAGCTGTGACACTGAATAAATGAGACACAGTCAGTTTTAAAAGAAAATATTTGTCTATATATAAAATATCATGATACTTTACATCGCGAAACAAATCAGAAAAAAGTTAAACTTACCATCAGGCAAAGTTCCAGAAACTACTGGTGGTCTATTTTCTTCTAATACTAATCTGTAAAATAAATTTTATAATAATAAAATTATAAAGATAAAGGGTAAATTATTTGGAGGCCGCAACACATCTCAAAATGACGATGACCGACTTGATCTCTCGCATGGGTATTCTACACTGATTTCATAGTAACTGTCAATAAATTGCATCAACTGGTATGTCGATTTGACACGCCAGAAACCCAAATGTTGATAAACATGACCAATAAAAGAAAATAAAGATTTTATTTATTCCTAATTAGTAATTGTTTATGCGGCATATCCCAGTCACATTATTCTGACACTGGACCGACCAGTCTTTGCTTTTACTTCTAAGTGCTGCGTGCTTAGCGGAGAAGCAGCAAAATGTCTTTGGTTTGACCCGGTCATGGATCGAACCCACGACCTTCCTCGAGGCGAGCACGCTAACCATTCACGACCGAGGCAGTCACATCCTTTTGTTTACGTTTTATCTTTTAGTTTGTTTTAAATTTGTCTTGTCTCTTTGGACTATGCACTTTTGATCTCTCGCATGGGTATTCTACACTGGACTCAGCAAGTGATAGCGGATGGATTATGTTTTCAGGTTCGTCGTACGTCCAGTAATATCCAGTATAATTTCAGTAACCACTGAAAATAGAAAGGCCATGGTTGGGTCTACACAGTTGGACTGAAGGGTCATTTTAAGATGACCTTAGGGAAATTTTTTGTGATGGAACACTTCCTATTTATAGTCGGAACTGAAATGAATATTTCACAAATTTTACTAGTGATACAAATTATCACACGGTTTTCACCAGACCAATTGTCTCGCATAGATTTTACTACATAATATATTACAGAAATATCAAGTATTAATTTAAATTCTTAGCTCCTGAAAAAACAAAAAGGCTTCTTTCCTTGTAATGCACATGGCAAATGTCCTCGCTGGATTCGGCTGATTATTTTCTTTTGGAAAGCGAAGATCTTAACATTTTTAAATGAACTACTCATATCTAAACAAACCAAAATAGGCAGCCAAAGCCAGTGGTAAGGACATCTACCATGTGCAAAATTGGTAAACTTCTATTTGTAAGCTGTCCCTCATGTTTGATTTCTTATAATGTCTTAAAAGAGTTCAGATTCCTGTCCCAAAATATATATTCCTGTAGAATACCCATGCACGGATCCAAAGAAACAAAACAAAATCGACACAAACCAAAAGACAAAATTAAAACAAAAAGAACAAATGCTTTACTCCAGAAACTCCTTTACAAAATAGGAATGGGATCAGGTTCTCCTGAAAGGTATGCATCTCCTGTCATGCACACAATACCCGACGTGGAATCCTTTTAATCTAATCCGGGTTAACGTAAATTCGAGAAGAGGTCAACTCATTGTAGAATTAACAGTGACAGGTCCACAGCTAGCTGAGATACACTGATACCATACGATCAACGAATTCATGATGGCGACCATAAAATCTAAGGATGGACGACTTCAACCTTGATTGGACGTAAGTAGTAATTAATGTGACAACAGAAATGCTCTCTTCAGAAAATCTTGATACTTCGAACACGCACGAGAGTGTCAAATCAACTGCGACTTATAAACTCCGTAGGCAGGGAAGCAGGAATGTTGTCACATCAATATTGGAAGTTTATAATAGGAAAGTTAAAGTCATCCCATTTGTCGTAAATCGTAGAAACAAGTTTTCCCTCTTGGTCAATTTCGAGGAATAAATCTAGATATGAAGCAGATTTATTTTTGCGTCTGTTGTCTCTTTAATGTCTAGTTCACTGGGATATATATATATTTGGTTGAGATGCCCAATGAAAGATCTTTAATTGTGTTTTGTTCTTATGTTTTTTCACTACAAACGACATAGAACAATAGATTATAGTTTTAGCCACTCATATTCAGCCTAATTCCTTCGCAAAAAAACGTGGCTTATCGACATTTGGCCTTTCTGTTGAAACATGACATACCTGTCTACTTCACCAGCAGCTTGTTGTGTTAACTGGCTGTTTTCGTTTATTGGAGGGAGTTTAGTTTTATTATCGCCGTTGCCGTTTTCAACGAATTCTACAGGAATTTCTCTTTTGTAGTAATCTTCTTTACTTGTAACAGCTGCTTTGATAAAATCTTGCACCAAAGCTTTTTCTGTAATAAACAAACAAAAGATAAATAATCGGGTTAAAACATACAATTTTATCAATGTTGCATATGATAAGCTATATGCGCATTACAAGGAGTAACCATTCATCAGTTAATTAAGAACCAAAACATATTATGTCCGAGATTCAAGTATCTTCGAATTATCTTTATTGAACCACAGAGAAGTACTTATATCCAGACAAATCGAAATAAGAAGCCTAATCAAGCGGATGGGAAAACTACTCGGTGCAATACGTTTTGAAGCCTCAAATAACTAAAAATACAAATATATAGAATCAGGTTTATCACGATGTAAACGACAAAGGCATTTCATTGGATGGATTGTAATCCCACATCTCCTTACTAACCTCTTTCTGAAGCTGAACATAACCATGCTTGCACAGCGTTGATATCTTCCGTCTGTAAGATCTGACACAACATTGACAAAACCTGGAAAATATCAAGAACAATTTATTATATGTTTGTATGAAATTCTGATGATGAATAACAGCGTAGCTGTAATTGTAGGGACAAGTCCCTTTTGAAAAAATGTATGAAGATAAGAGAAATTGAGCAGCATGTTTTCGTTGTTTTGCCTTTAAATATGAGATAGAAAACATATGGAAGAATTTTTAAAAAGATAGCATCCCATTCCATTACTCAAATACCGCAAATTTAAAACCTAAAGGTATTCATGGGACCTATAATATGGACAGATTTGGCGAACTCCAAAGCGCCCCGAAAAAAAACAAGTGTGCATGTTAAATGACAGGAAAAATACCTAAATGTTTATAAATATAAGACTGGAAAAATACCTAAATGTTTGTAAATATAAGACTAAAAGTAAAATACTTTAAAAATGACACAAAGATGATCCAACGGCCACGACCCTTGACTACGTGTTTAAGGAATATCCTTAATTCATATTATATATACCGTAGCTTCCATATCTGGTTCAGCAGCTATGTGTTGAAAATTGGCCATCGGGCGTCCTCCTCTTGATTGTCCTCGAGACTGACCACGTGACATGGCTCTTGATGGTGGAGGGATGATCCTTCCTGTCTTTTCAGAGTACTGAGTGCGTGGACGTTCCATTTCCCTCGGCTGTTGCTTTATTTCCTGTTGATCGGGCAGACCAACAGCGTCGGTGAGTTGTTTTAATTCGTCTCTCCATCTTTCAGTAACTGGCACTGTAACAGAACATTAGATTTTTGCTTAAATATGTCAGAAATTTGTATATAGTTATTCATTAAATAGCTACTCTCTTTCTGCATACCTCATCTTACATTGTGTCCAATAAAATCGCTCCCTACTAAAAACAACATCTTATTTTTTCTGTTTACATGAAAATCATGATTCTGAGGCGAAATAATTAACAAAACATCTTCTGTATGCCTGTTTTTGATGTTAATGATGTCTTTTTAATGTCTTAGTAACTGTAGACTTAATTAGCTGAAATAGGTTGCATTCTCTGTAACAATCGGTCAAATGTTTGGTGATGTCTACATATACAACCCTCAAAATGATTCTGTCAGAAAATAATTTGAATTCAGTGCAATATAGGCCATCGCAATTTGATTGGTATGTACTTTATCTGGACAGTTTTAATTCAGACATAGGGCTGACAATTTTAATAGGATGTGCATGAGGAAAAGGAATTCGAAGATACCAAAGGGGCAGACAGAAATCGTTAAGTCGGAGGACAGACAAGACCATGGCCAACAAAA
>JARWCS010326978.1:0-12423 GCA_034783895.1 Geukensia demissa | reverse complement strand
AAAAAACGGGTGGGGCTAGATCCCCCAAAATCAATACCAACCTTTATTTAGAACCAATTATCAATGTCCTTAAATATCAAAAGGATTGGTTGACTAGAACAAAAGATATCGTGTGGAAAGTTTGAAAATATTTTATGCAATTTATTTTTGTTTAATGAGATTACTGAAATTTTCACAGGATATAAATGAATTGAGACAACAACATCCTCTCTCCTCCAGAAATGTTGTGCTTGAAGGAAAAATGATGACATAATATAAATGGCATATTTTATAAATATTATGTCATATCAAGTTAATTTGCAGATTCCATAATTAGAATCTTATCCAACACCATCCATGTTTCATTTCCCCTTTTTAATTGTATAAAATGTATGTACACAGACATTGTGTTCAACACAAACATTTTTTTTAAATTGGGAGGGCCGTTGAGCAAAGGGACACAAACATTTTTTTTTAAATTGGGAGGGCCGTTGAGCAAAGGGATGGGGATAAGAAATGAGGAAATCATCTTTTGTGTTTTTTTATAATTTTCATACTATAAATAGGAAATGACCTTAGTGTCTGGAAACAATCCAAGCAAAAAATAAAAAGTGCAAAATTTTCCAAAAATCAATATAAACGACACAGAAGTGTGTTAATGAGAAATTTCTTTTTCCAATCCCAGCATGTCCTAAAACAAAGACTCATAAATCATCAATTTTATTCCAGGGAGCAATACTAATTTTACATTGAACAATCGATTAGTGATAATTTACTCGTTATGACCACAAAGTTCTTCTTGGGGTCAATATTGTAAATTTAAAGATGGAATTTAAATATGTTTTTCATTCAATAAGTCTTTTCGGCAATTGATGTAGTTTCTATATTTGCACTATCACTGAATACCACCACTTCTTTCTTGAGACAAAACACAGTTGTGGTCTCTTGTCCCCAGTTTTGTGATGCCTTTAAGGTAGAGTGACACTGTTTCACTGCACATTCCCACCGAGCATGTGTATAAAAAAGAAAATTCTAGTATAATTTATTTCTTAAATTTGCAAACATTAAAGAAGAAAGTGTCATGCCTTGTTATTTTTACTCTTAAAATTTAGATATTAATCTATTTATCCAAATTATATATATGTTTTTGTTGTAATCACAGGCATATCAAATTTATTCCAATTTTTCTTGAAAATAAGAATTGAAAGCTCTAAAAAGGGAAGATAACTCTTTCAAATGAAAGCACTATGATTTTAGACATTTTGTTTGGTAGCATGTAAACGAGACTGGTGACCCCCAAATTTTATTTCATTTTTTGAAAGCGTATTATAAAAGCTCTCATTACAATCTATATTTCAAAATTTTATTTGCTGGTTTTCTTTCTATTTGCAGAAGTGTATATTTTCCCTATGTAAGCTTTTTTTCTACCGATAGAAACTCGAAAACAAGGCCAGTGACATATTAATCAGTTTTTATTATTACAGACTACATTTCGGCTCAGTATAAAAAAAACATCTGTCGGAAGTTTTAACAATGATCTGCCTTGAGGAGAAAAAGCTTATATCAAAGCCTTAACTTTACAGTAATTAAGTTTATATGACAAACCTTGGTACTTTTAATGTCAAAATACATTGACCTTTCTGCACTCTTGTAATAATAAATCCTTACAAATACACATTTTTTGTGTGTGCCAAAAGTCACTGACCGACAAAAAAAATTAATTAATTACTATTACTAACAAGTTATGATATGACTGTCAATGAGACTGCCATCCACTTAGTCCAATTTACAAATAATTTAACATTCCATATCTGTCTGACCTTCTACAATGCTATTAAACCAAGTTGTAAAAGACCTCACAAAAAATCAAGTTAATCTATTCAAAAGTGCAATTATCTATAATAACTTGATACATGAAACAGTTAATATCCAAAAATAAAAACAGAAACCGCAGCCAGGTTCAAACTTCATGTTTTATATAGTCCACCCATTCCTGCATTAGATTGTCACCACAAACTTTGAGTATTACAAACCACCCATTCCTGCTTTAAATTCTTGATTCAAACTTTGAGCTTTATAGCCCACCCATTCCTGCTTTAAATTGTCACTTTAAACTTTGAGCTTTGTAGCTCACCCATTCCTGCATTTAATTCTCGATTCGAATTTTGAGCTTTATAGCCCACATATTCCTGCTATAAATTGTCACTTTAAACTTTGAGCTTCATAGCCCACCCATTCCTGCTTTAAATTCTTGATTCAAACTTTGAGCTTTATTGCCCACCCATTCCTGCTTTAAATTGTCACTTTAAACTTTGAGCTTTATGGCCACCCATTCCTGCATTTAATTCTCGATTCGAACTTTGAGCTTTATAGCCCACATATTCCTGCTTTAAATTGTCACTTTAAACTTTGAGCTTCATAGCCCACCCATTCCTGCTTTAAATTCTGATTCAAACTTTGAGCTTTAAAGCTTTAAATTCTTGATTCAAACTTTGAGCTTTATAGCCAACCCATTCCTGCATTTAATTCTGGATTGGAACTTTGAGCTTTATAGCTCACCCATTCCTGCTTTAAATTCTTGATTCAATCTTTGAGCTTTATAGCCCACCCATTCCTGCTTTAAATTGTCACTTTAAACTTTGAGCTTTATAGCTCACCCATTCCTGCATTTAAATCTCCCTTCAAACTTTGAGCTTTATAGCTCAATCTTTCCTGCATTTAACTTTGAGCTTTATAGCTGACCCATTCCTGCATTTAATTTCCCTTCAAACTTTGAGCTTTATAGCCCACCCATTCCTGCATTAAACTTTGAGCTTTATAGCTCACCCATTCCTGCATTTAATTCTCCCTTTAAACTTTGAGTTTTATAGCTCAGCCATTCTTGCATTTAATTCTCCCTTCAAACTTTGAGCTTTAAAGCTCACCCATTCCTGCATTAAACTTTGAACTTTATAGCTCACCTATTCTTCCTTCAAATTTTGCGCTTTATAGCTCACCCATTCCTGCAATTAATTCTCCCTTCAAACTTTGAGCATTATAGCTCACCCATTCCTACATTAAAATTTGAGCTTTATATCCCATGCACCCATTCCTGCATTAAACTTTGAGCTTTATAGCCAACCCATTGCTGCATTAAGGTTCATCTGAAAGAATTGTTCAAAATGGCCACTAAATTGGGTCGTGTTTTATACTGAGTACAGCAATAACTATTCAGTTTCTGTAATTTTAATTGATAGCTGCATCTAGGTATGATATGTTTAAAATCATTTTTACAGTAAAATAAAAAAATTCTGTACCTGATATGTGTGTTCCATTTATCCGATATCCGGTATCCGAATATATGTAAACAAGTTAACCACAAGATTTTCGTGACATTTTCCCGCGTTTACTTTGCAATTTTGTCACCTGTAATTGGATGTTAACAAATAGGGACAATAGATGACCTCAAGGTAAAATGTGGACGATCTCAATGTAATACGGAAAATTTACTAGAATTTGCCATATATCCGCTCTTTTCAGATACGCAAAGAAAAAAAGACAGCAAAAACCACAAAATTTTCAATAGAATTTCTCCTTGAGATTGTATATATTTATATATATTACATTGTCATTGTGTGTTTGCTTTACCCGTCAGGGTTTTGATTTGCAGTAATTAAGTTTGTTATTAGAGCAACCTGTAGATGTCTGTAAATTACACGTTTGGATGGCTGCCCAATAGAGAATCATACCATATCTCCTTTTTCTATATTAACTGCTCAGCGAAGGCATTAGATTCGACAATACAGAATACAAACTAGAGGCTCCTGTAATCGCTCACCTGTCTTAAACAGCCTTGTATTTCAACTTTGTGCAGATACCCTAAAAAAATCATACAACCCACTAAGTAGTTTCAGAGGAGAAGTTTTTTAAACTGTAACTTCAAAATTAGCTAAAAATGTTCAGAAAAGGGAAATAACTCCAATAAGAATAACAGAATTTCCTTGAAAATTTCACCACAGATAGATTTCATCATACTGAACACTTTTACCCAATGTCAAAATTTGGCTAATGTTAACGGTTTTGGAGATATATGCGAAAATCATTGGTCAGACCCCTATGTTCTATTTTTAATGATGACAGCCATGTTTTTCAACGGATACAAAATTGAATCATAAACTTTGTGTATAATACCCTAAGAAACAATCATACAAAGTTTCATCTAAATCCATTTAGTAGTTTTAGAGGAGAGAATTTTTAAAACTTTTAACTTCAAAATTAGCTAAACAAACGTCTCAAAACGGCCATTACACCTACAAGAGATAAGGAATTCCCACAAAAATTTCACCACAGATAGATTTCATCATGCTGAACACTTTTACCCAATGTCAGAATTTGGCTAAAGTTAATGGTTTTTAGATATATTCGAAAATCTTTGGTCAGACCCCGATGTTCTATTTTTAGAAACGGCAGCCATGTTTTTGATGGGATCAAAAATCGTAGCATCAACTTTGTGCAGAATACCCTACGGAACAATCATACAAAGTTTCATCTAAGTCCATTCAGTAGTTTTAGAGGAGAGAATTTTTAAAACTTTTAACTTCAAACGTCTCAAAAGGGCCATAACTCCTACAAGAGATAAAGGATTTCCACAAAATTTTTTAAAAACGGCAGCCAGGTTTTTCAAAGGATCAAAAATCCAAGCAAAAGCTTTGTGCAAAATACCCTAATGAACAATCATACAATGTTGTATTCAAATCCATTCAGTTGTTTCAGAGGAAAAGATTTTTTTTTCAAAATATTAACGACGACGACGGACGACGAGGACGCCAAGTGACGGTAATAGCGGCCAGGTGAGCTAATAATATATCAAGACTGCAGCTTCTTAAACGCCAATGAAAGTTTCTGGTTTTGTAAGACCGCAAAAATTAAACTTTTTGCTTCGTAATCAAGAAGATTAATGTCAAATTTAAATAGACTATGAAATAGTACATATTTTAAAAAGTGTCATGTATACAATAGTATTAGGTTTCAAATATGATTGCACTTGACCAATATGGATCTCATTTTCGCAAGTCCAAAAACTATTTGATAAAATCAAGTTGAACAAGAATGAGCATAACATTCATATTTGCGTTTAGAATAGATTTTATTTTATCTAGCTGGTTGAAATTTGGGATTATAATCATAATCTTGTTTTGAAAATTGATTCTGATGTCTTTACTAATTTGGCAATTTAAAAGAAAATGAAAATCGTCATCTACAGTATTGCAGACTTTGAAGGTTCACTATAAAAATCTTTAAAAGATTTTTTGCCTTTATTTTTTAAACTATTCTTATACACCCTACGGCAACCTTTTAAGGACTCCAAAATAAAAAGAAAAATGTAACAACTATCGACAGGATAAGTATACAATGTAAAACAAGTAACATTTAAACTTAAAAACAACGACATCCACTGGATTGCAGTTTCCTGGCTTAGGACAGGCACAAAAGTGTTTGGCGGGGTTAAACATGTTGTTAGTACTAACCCTCCAATTAACCTGGAAAAGTGGTGTGACAAAACGACATAACAACCAAACTTTAAAAACCAACTGCATAAGATTTAACTTTTGAAATCGATAAACATAGGCAGACAATAACAAATAAACAAGAAACAATAAAACAAGATGTACCGACCTCGAAAAAGTACTCGCTGTTTGTAACAGTTAGTTCAAAATCGAAACACAGTTGATAACAAACATAGTTCTCTTGATCTAATGCATCGATCAAAACACGTCCGACTGGATTTTGTGAAAAATTCTATCAATAGCCAAAGAAAACAAGGTATTGTGCAAGTGCCGAAATTAAAAATCATCGACACCATGCAGTGCCTAATGTAATTTAATGATACAGAACGTCCGTGTCAGCTGGTTGTATGAATATCCTACTTCGTTATGACAATTGATGGCATATTTTGATAGCTATCCAAAATTCAGAGTAGCCTTAATAACTGTGTTTTAGGACGACACTCTGTTTCTCCGAAATGTGTGTGTAATTTGTGTAATCTAACAAAGATCTCGTTACTACAAAAATAAAACTTTTTAAATTCAATTTAATTCTTCTCAACAAGTTAATGGACCGGGAAAAATAAAATTTAAAAAACTATTGGAATTAGGGTCCATAGAACTTCTTTGAGATTTCCACAAAAGTAAGTCATAAGGGGCGACCACTTGAATTGGCGACTAGAGGATTTTTCGGCGCAAAATTATTTATTTGCTGCTGTCACGGAGAAGAGCTGCTTTTGTCTTGCGTCTTTAAAACAGTTGGAAACAGCAAACTTATAGTCTGAGTACTTATCTTTAACTTGCTTTGTGCATGAAATATTTATTTCCAAAATCCTGCTCCCCTCCCCCCGGAAAGTCAAATTATCGTATCCTAAGTAGATTCTCTAAGTATGTATTTGGCACCTTAAGATTTAACATGCATCAATTTTTTAAAACTCCTTAATTATCCTCGTCTGGGACTTTGTATGTCAAATTATTTTGAAGATTGACATGTCACATTTTCACTTTGACTGGTCGTAATGCGCAGAGGTCGTGCAGTTGTCTGTAATCTAAGGTCAAAGGTTAAATATTCAGAATGATCTTTCTACTCAATTTCAAATGTTTCTAATTAGTTTCCCAAAGATTAACGAAATATTGATAAAATAACTACTTAGTTGTATATATCTGACACATAATGTACTTAATAAATAAATATACAAGAACAATAACTCCTTCTTTACTTAGTGTGTCCCTTTTTCTTGAATTGGTGGATTTTTTTAGTTTCACAATCAAACTGGAAGTACTGATAAAATGTAGATTTTGCGACTAAAGTGCGCTCAAGAAAATAGTTTCTATACCTTTTGAAAGACTTGAATTAGAAAATAAGACTCCATTTAAAAAAATACAAACTTAAAGAGACCCACCCTTTTGCAATAAGACAAGCTGAAATTTTGTCCAATCTAATGATCAACAAAAGACGAATATAAAGTTATGGTATTATTATTATTATTATTATAACATAAATTAATGCACCAAAGTACACAATAAAATGTTTACATGAATTGAATATCTCGCAAAATGCCTTTTACAATAAACACCACACTCCCACCTCCTTTACTAAAAATCTAAAAGATGAAACAAAAATTCTGATAAAGGATAAAATGTTTAATAATGAAAACAAAATAGGGATATAAATGGACTTACATTACCAACGGACCGACTCGAAGTTGTAATAGTTAACGTTCTGGCCTCGAGTGCGGAAGGTCGTGGATTCGATCCCCGGCAGGTTCAAACCAAAGGCATTAAATTTATATTTGCTGTTTTTCCGCTACTTATAAAGGAGTAAGAACAAAGACTGGTCGGCCCAGAGTCAGAATAAGTCGTCTGAGTACCTGCGGACTGTTGCTTTCGTGAGTTAGCACGTTAAAACTCTGGCTCAGCGTCAGTCTAGTACAAAGCAGGGTTCATTTATCATCATCATTCATTAATATGTTTTCGTCCTGAATATGCATAAAATATTTGCCGCTGGACGTTAAGCAACATTCAAATAATCAATCAATATATTACCAATGTAATAAATTTAACCCGTTTTGAAAGCGAATTCAATGGTTCTTTTTTATCTTCTTGTGGAGTCCTTTTCGGCATTAATCATTAATTTCCACAATTTTTTCCCATTTATAGATCTGCGATGTTGGCAGTACGCAGATCTGTGCGGTAACGTATTTTAAAAGGAAGATCTGTAACATTAAGTCTCAGAGCCATGGGGCATCACTTTTCAATCACTTGATATATCATTTGTATTCATAATTGTCGAATTTAATGCCTTCGCTGAGCAGTTAGTTTTCTATGAGGCTGCCACCCAAACGTGTAATTTATAAACATCTACAGGTTGCTCTAAGGCCTTCAATAGTGGAAACATATGCAGAATAAACTTTATTATTACAATCCAAAACCCTGACGGGTAAAGCAAACACACAATTACAATGTAATACATATATACAATGTCAAATTTAAATTCACTATGAAATAGAACATATTAAAAAAGGTGCCATGTAAATGTATACAATAGCATTATAGGTTCCAAATTTGAATTCGGTTTCAAAAATATCTTGAAACACATTGTCAAGAATACGATTGTCAGGTTTTTTATCCGTCGGTATTTTTACCCTGTCATTTGATGATAATTAATAATATTAATGTTAATAATTTTGGTATAAGAATTAGAATGTTTTCCATTAATAAAATACCAACCGCTTCTGATTATTTTCCCAATATTATAACTAAGTCATATTGTTTTGTCTGAGATTGACAATTTTTTTTAATAAATACATGTACCCTTCCCCTAGAGAATTAACGTCCTGCAATAAACGATTCTAAATATAACATTTTAGTTGTACTAATAAACAAATCGTATTGGTCGGGATTACGTAAATACAATCCACTTTATCAGTTTAAGCGGGTTAGTACATCAATCGTTTTTATCAATTTGAAATAAATTATCTCTTAGCAAACAACGTCTTTGACTGATGTCATTCAATTCTAAAAACCCTAGAAATATTGTAAAATTATTTGTTTTTCTACAATTTTAAAACTTTTAATACACTGAAAATCCAAATATTCAGTACACTTTTATATATAATTACTAAATATTTTCTCTACATATGATTTAAAATTGTTTAAAATGAACGTGGCCATATAGAAATGTATCAACTTGTTTAAAGAAATAATAGTTGATATTGAAATATAATACATTAAAAGACAGACAGGGCTAAGTGTACTTAAAGTATTGATATGAATTAAGCAAAAATTCGTAGAGGCCTCGCCTTTACTCGATTAAACAAATATCGCGACATCCGAAAATTTTACGACCAGACAAAACGTTTGCCCTGGAAATACCTTAAACGAAAAAAGCGGTTTTAGCCGTGTCATGCCGATTGACTAAGCTAGATATTGCATTATGTTACTGATCTTATTTAGACGCGAAATGATTTCTCCGTGTCTCATTTTTGTCTCATAATCCATGAACCATATACAAATTTTCAAAAATTTACAAAAATTCAGAGGACGACATTAGACCCAAAGTGATGGAAAACGCTCACCAAACTCTTTGTTCCAGATGAGTTTAAGATTTACGTTGACTGGAGTTTCAGCACTGCAAACTGCCGTAAATGCTTTCTCTGAAACATTTTAATGTTATAGGTAGTCATGGAATGGAAACATTGTAGAGTTGGTAAACAGGCAATGTGGCTTGGGGAATTCGGCTTCAAAAATATCGGGTCACAATCTTGAAACACAAGAATACGACTGTCAGGGTTTTTATCCGTCGGTATATTACCCTGTCGTTTGAGGATAATTAATAATTTTAATGTTAATAGTTTTAACATTAGAATAATTTCCAGTAAATTTAGTACCAACCGCATCTGATTATTTTTGCCAATAACCTAAGACATATTGTTTCGTCTGAGATTGACAAAATTTAAAAAAAAACACATGTCCCCTCCCCCTAGAGTCACTAAGTTGTGTTTAACGAGTGTAAGAAAAGAATGCTTTTCAAATATCAACATGATCATTGTTTTAGTGATGATAAAAGTATCAAATATAGTTCATCTTCTACCGGGTACATTTCTTACCATTACAAACTGCGGCCATTACCAGCCATTGATTGTACGTGTCAAACTTCCGAATGTACAACAACGTTATCTTATCACATTCTTACGTTCCTACGTCGTCGAGTATGATATTTAAATAAAAAATTAACTTCCAGACGATCGATCCAGGATCGCTGAAACGGACGAAGGCGTGGTTGTAGATATATTAAGAGAAAAATGCAGTTTTTTTCCTTTTTTCTTTTTTTAAACGGGCCGCGGGTGTGCCGGATCTAGTTCCGTTCTGGAATATCAACTAAGGTGGCACATAGGTGACGGAACACTTTCACTTATGGTTGTAAAATTCAGCGAAATTTGGATATTTAAAAAAACTATATATATTTGCAAATTCTTGACTCGGAATATTAAATAAAGGAACAAAATTTTACACAAAAGATATTTGATTACCATAATATTCCATGACTGAAAGTATTTTGAAATCATTTTTAAAAATTTAACCTAAAAACAAACATGATACCTGCTGTAGAAGAATTTTTTGGCTCCACATGACCTCTGTCTGTCCAAGCGGATTTTGAAGGAAAAGTTTTAAAAAAAACAAGTAAAATGCGTTAAAATTGCTTTGGAATACATGTACCACGTTGACCTATACATGTAAATTTTTATCTTTGACTTGTAGATATCAAATATTTTATCTTTGACTTGTAGTTATCAACTTTTGTCATGTTAAATTTAAAAACTTCAAATTAACTGGAATTAATTTCCCCAATTTTGATAACTATTTGAGCCGGTCGCCACCGAAACAAAGAAATAAGGAAAATGGTCGTACCTCTTTAATATGATTCCCAATAAGGTACATCTTCTGTATATGTTTCTCGTCGGAATGTAAGACATACACCTTCACAATATACTCGGAATGTAAGACATACACCTTCACAACAAACTCGGAATGTAAGACATACACCTTCACAATATACTCGGAATGTAAGACATACACCTTTTGTTGGACAAAAATTTATGTTAAATATAAATGATTAAGACAACGCATACTCCCCTGCATACGTATTTGCAATCAAGAAGTCAGTTTGCATTCCATAAATGTATTAAAATTGAACATGTGTTTTTGTTTTCTGACAAAAAAAACTGGTTTTGATAACGCTGTAAAAACTATAAACGCTATAAAAGCATACAAGGTTTATTTTCATTATCCAAAAATTCTTTGCACTTTTATATGATATAATGTATGGATACCGCTTCGCTAAAAATATTTTAAATAAAACCACCGGGGAAATATGACTGTTTTTTGCCTGAATGTCTAATGAGAGACAGTTCCAGATTACTTCTTCTTAAATATGACGTAATCAGTGTCATGATATGAAGCTAAATATTAGGGGGGGTGCACTAAAGCAGCCAGATTTGGCTGGTTTTAGACCATGCAATGCAACATATATTCAACGCAACTATAAACTAAAGTACACGAAACAAAATTTGCCGGGATATATTAATGCAAACATATATAATATGTGTAAGTAGTTATCCCATGACAAAGAACATTATATAAGTATCTGGGATTTTGATTGGTTATGAGCAGACGGAAACCGTTAAGTCAGATTGTAGACAGACAAGACCTTAGCCAGACAAATGTCATTACACTTAAAATACTGTACAGAAGGAAATGCGAACCTTATATGTAATCTAAGGCGAACTCAGGTTTTCCAGAAGTGTAAGCAGCAATTGTTCTTCTATAATGGCTGCCGTTGTGTTTTGGGGTTGTCAAAGCTGATGGGTAGTCGCAACCTATTCAGTAACGAAATCTAAGTTACGACAACGAGAAGATACTCGTTGTTATTTTCGAATTGGATATAGCATTCATTAGAAAGGTATCTTCTTACTGTATGTTTTTTTTGTTAAGTGCGTTTATTGTACATTTAGGTACTCTCTAGCCGGACTGGGTAATCTTTGTTTGATTTTTAAAATTCGTCTGTTACTAATTTTGTCTTTTTTATGTTTCCTTTGATGACTTGTTGGGGGAGGGTTGGATCCCACTTAACAAGTTTAACCCCAACACATGTTTTATGTGCTTTTCCAAAAGTCAGGAATTGTGGTCATAGGTTTATCTTTTGTCTTTTTAAGGTATTGTTACATGCACATTTTTGATAATATTCAGGTAAGAGCAGTATTATTTTACGTAGGTTCGTTTTACTTGTTTGGAGTAATTTAGAGCTGTTCACCCTTTTTTAAAGGCCTTGTGGTGGAGACATCTAGATTTACAAATTTTCTCTATTTTCTCGTGGATGGAGTGTGGTCTCTTAGGACATTTACCCCATATCTTTTCATTATCATATTAATATGTTATATGATGATTATTTGGCGTACGGGCTCATTGTTGTGACCCCTATGGCTATAATTAAGCAAAAAATATAAGTATCCGGGGTTTTGATTGGTTAAGGGCAGACTGAAATTGTTAAGTCAGTCTTTAGATATGCAGACAAGACTATTGTAAACAAAACGAAACGAAAGACAAACACCAAATTCAAAAATACTATACAATACGAAAAAGCTTGAGTAGTGTGAACCCTATGTAAACGAATTCGAGCTACAGAAGAGTTGGAAGCTAATGTACCACTAGTGGCCTCCGTTTTGTTAGTCACAGCCGTATAAGGAATGGAGTTACGAAAGCGTGAAGATACTCGTTTGTCAACGGATTAATTTTACATTTGTCAGCTTTATTAGTTTAACCATATTTTATTTATACAAAATTACCAATGTTAAAGAAATATGGAAAATTTAGGTATGCTATATGTACATTCCAAGGAGTAACCTCTCATCAGTAGCATTAG
>JARWCS010326967.1:0-12426 GCA_034783895.1 Geukensia demissa | reverse complement strand
CAACTGAAGCTAACGAGCGTTCAACGCTCGCGTTCAAGGGTTCAACGATAGCTGGCTAGTGGTCAAAAGCTTTCAACAGTTTGACAGCTGGGCTTTCAACAGTAGCTGGCGAGTGTTCTTTTGTTTAACTTTCCCCAGGCCGCTACTGTACAATGTAAGGGATAGGGTAGGGCAGATTCACATTTCAACTTCTTGTAATCTAGGAAAGATAGACACCTGAAAATGCCAATGAATGGAGGGAGGAATACCAAGAACTATTAGATAAACAGGACCATGAACACCACGGACACCACTTAAACCCAGCTGACAAATGGACCTTAAAATATTAAGATCATGACTGTAAATCAAAAGGAAGCAAATTCAAGAGGAATCATACTATTTGTTTGAGAAAGGAAGAAAGGCTTTATTATGAAGTGGTGAAAGATAAAAGAGCATTAACGAAAAAGATCTGTCTTAATGCCAGGGACACACCAAGATTGTGGTGTAGACCAAATCTGAAGTGACAACTTCAAGAGAGGACCATTATAGGTCTATTTAACATGATTGTATGTTGCTCTGTAATGTGCAGTGGCAAATATTTTTGGCGAGAACAAATTAAACAATTTTCAAAATTATCTCGAAATAAGTGGGTGAGACACATAGGAGCAACGGCTTTTGACTGCATTGAGATAAAAAGATGATTGCATTCTTTATGTGAGGATTTGATAGCATAAGCTCCAGCATCTGTGTCCGAGGTAGCAAGGTTAAAATCCATTCTCGCTTACTGGCCTTTAACCTCATCAACCATATTGGTATATATAAGTATAATGCATCTAGGAATGACAACTGCAGTTAATGCTTCAGATGCTAACTTTTACATTTAAACCATATTACCATCTCCCATATCTACCGTATTGCTTTGCATGATGCTTCTAGGGATAACTATAATGCACATTCAGACTTTGACCTATATTTAATGCATGAACTACTCGGTTAGGAAACATGGGTAAGGTACATTCCTACTTACTGACATATTGTTTTGCATGATGCATATAGGGTTGAGAACTGCAATATGCTTCGGATGCTGGTTTTGACTTATATTTAATGCATGAATGACTCGGATAGGAAACATATAGTCCATTCCAGCTTAGTTACCTGCCCCATATTAACCAGATGCATCTAGGAATGACAACTGCAATGTATGCTTCGGATGCTTACTTTGACCTATATTTAACTGCCGATAAGAGAGAAATATCAGAAACAAGAATTTTTATGGTGACCATGAATTTTGCATTTCTCAAACTAATTGTAGTGTTCGAATTATATTTGGGCAATTACACAGCTGAGTAATGAACTGCATAATCATTTTAAATATGACAAATGCTTGAAAGTAATAAATGGAGACAATGCTGCATAATGCGGTGAGCCTAAGAACCTGCTTTCGATTTTTGCATTTTGTAGAAGCCATTGGCATAGTTTGGATGTTACAAAAGTGGTCTTTTACATGCTGGGAGTGTGCCATTCTCCAGACACTCCATCCATAATGCTTCACGGTCAGGTCTTTTGTATTACTACATGGCATCCCCAAACAAGAGGACATACCTAGGGAACGTGCTTAGCTTATGTCCAAGCCCTTAAGACCGCTCCACAGCACACGACACGGTTTAAAACAATTTATGTAATGTACTTTTTGAAATTTAAAGAGTGGAAAGGTTAATATATATAAAGAAAACAAATATTCCTGAATTCAGCCTTTGAATTTTGTTTTCATTTCTTTTACAATGTTTTATACTTTATCTGAAAAAAACTACCATGAGAAGAAGTGTTGAATGTACGTAAGCACTGTTTATCGTTCATCTTTTCAGTTAATTGTTTCATTTTGGTTTTCATTTTGTTTTTGTTTGTTTATTTGATGGGGTATAACGACACTTTCAAAAATATTCCAGTCATATCGCGGCGGTCAGTTTTAATGGTGGAGGAAGCCTGAGTACTAGGAAAGTGCCACCGACCTTGGGCTGGTACATGTAACTGACAAACCTTATCACGTGCGATGGGAGTTATAACACAACCCGTTTTTGTACGGCACAAAGTCAGGCGCGAACTTGGGCCGTATAGGTGATAAGATACAGTGATCTGTACAGCTAAGTTTAAATCAACTACTTAGACCACTAGGCCGCCCAGGCCCCGTTTTATTTGGTTCTGGTGATCCTGCACTCCAAAATTTTGAAAAAAATCATGTAAGGCCACTCCAAATTAATTAATAGTTCTTCGGATTCGCTCGCTTCTCATATTATGGGTTCAAAATTTCAAAAAAAAATTACTCGCTCCAATTTTTTTATCACTTTTTAGAAATTTTCATTGTTATTCCTAAATATAAAAATAAAAATTTGCTCGCTCGCTCCTAAAAAATACTAAAATAAAGGAAAAAACTCTTGAGTTCGCATCAGTTTTTGAGGTTGCGCTCCGATATTTTGCCATCGCAAGAATAAGATTTAAACGAAAAATTTCGCTCGCGCCTATTTTTATCACTAAAAATCCTAAGAACTAGAAATAAATTTGGAGTGGCCTAAACGTATATACAGAAGAAGATATAAAATGTCAGAATTTCCAATTTTTTAGATTTTGTAGAAGAGCTATCTCAGAAAAAAAGAGAAAGCTAGTACAAACTTCGGTCACGAATATAAATTATGTTCTTTCACTGAATAATGCTCGATGCCTCTGCTGTTGGATCATGTCCCCGAGGGTATTCACCAGCCCAGTTATCCGACTTGCTTAACTGAAATTTATCAAACCATGTTTTACAGAAATTTGCTGCATTTGTCCTAAAGTTCTAAAGCACTGAAAATACGGAAATGCGTCGAAAAGTATTGCAAGTAGTAGTCGTCCCTGCCGTCGGATTTGGCTTCCCATTTCGATTTGTTTGGATTTGAGTGCTTCTTTTGCTACGTTTGGATCCTGGACTTCCTATGTTCTGGTTCTAATGCTACTGATGAGAGGTTACACCTTGAAATGTACATATAGCATACCTAAATTCTCCATATTTATTCAACATTGGTATTTTTTATCATCCTGAATTGTACAATATATGAAGGTTAGAAAAAAGACATGATGACTTTAACTTTCAATATTCAACTTTCCGTTCATTACCAGTATTATTCCAGCTTCCCCGGTGTATTTCGTTTGTCTAATATAGCGATTTTCTAGACAGAGCTAAGTCGTTGACACAAGCCGATCAATCCTAGACAGAGCTAAGTCGTTGACACCAGCCGATCAATCCTAGACAGAGCTAAGTCGTTGACACCAGCCGATCAATCCTAGACAGAGCTAAGTCGTTCCAGGCTGTTCACTTTATTCGCCTGGAGGTTGTAATTCCTTTAAAAGGAAATGATAAAATAGCGGTTTGGAAAACGGAAAATGCGAGTGTCTTTTAAAGGCGGGAACTGCTTATCCTTCGGGACGACGTTATTCACCACCGTGGTGGGGTCTGTATTGTTTACGTAGTTGGGTATTTTGCGCAATATGTGTCGTGTTCTGATTTGTTCATATTATCGAGATTATTTTGTCTGTCGACTTGTCTGGCCTTAGTTTGCTTTCGCTTCCTCTTTTTAACGAAACAAATGTGAATTAAAGCTGAAATTTCCATGCCGCTAGCCAGGCGTCGGAATCATATTTGCTGTTCGGCGTACGTGCGTAATGTCCAGGATAATTTTAGCAACCGCAAGACGCAAACAGATAATTTTTTTGTTAAATGATTACCGTATGTGGGATCTGTGCTAAGGGGTTTCGGATTATCAAAAGCACCCATGGGGCTTGCCTAAACAGGTAGCCATAGGGTATGTAATTCTTTTGGCTTGCAACCGCTCTCGGGTTACATGGAATACGGAACTGAAACTTGGCTCAATAACGGCACTTGAGGTGTAGACTGTGCCAAAGATTTCAGAATGATGTTTATCTTTCCAGGGACTGGGATACACAGGTAGCCTAAGGGTTCATTATTCTTTTGTCAGGCAACTCTTCTCTGGTTATTTGGAATACGGAACTGCAAGGTGGCTGAGTAATTCCGCACACTTGAGATGTAGACTGAGCCAAAGGTTTCCTTAGAGTATTCTGAAGTTTGTGCTTCGATTTTTGATCCATTGAAATACGTGACTGCCGGTACTAAAAATAGAACATAGGGGTTTGAACAAAACTATTCGCATATATCTCAAAAACCGTTAACTTTAGCTAAATTCAGCATGATGAAATCTATGTGTGGTGAAATTTTTGTGGAAATCCCTTATCTCTTGTAGGAATTATGGCTCTTTTAAGACGTTTTTAGCTAATTTTGGAGTTAAGTTTTAAAAATCTTCTCCTCTGAAACTACTGAATGGATTAAGATGTAACTTTGTATGATTGTTTCTTATGGTATTCTGCACAAAGTTTAAATACAAGGCTGTTTTCAAGGCAACAGTTGAGCCATTACAGGCTCCTAGGAGCCTCTTGTTATAATAATGTAAATACCAGATTATATCCAGCCCATAGACTATGTATTATCTGTTACCAAACGTCGGGTTTTAGGGTCACCCTGGGGATGGCCCCACCCATTTTGCAGGTTATGTCAAAAACGGTTCAGATCCCCAAAATTACATATATTTTTAGGCAGTATGAAAGTATAGAAAAAGAAGATGTGGAACGATTGTCTATGAAACGACAGCCATCCAAAACGTGTAAATTACAAATTGTAATGTGCAGGTTGTCTTTAGGCCTTCAATAACGGACACATATCCACAACCTACGGCAATCTGTAAAGACCCCAAAAAAAGTATGTGACGATATTCAGATATAACAACCACCGGCCAGATATAAGCACAGGTGCATCTCATCATTATCAAGTTTCGATTTCCTTCGAGCTGATTTCTATGTAAACAAAAGATGAAACGTGATAAAAATGAGAATTCCTTCAAATTCCACGGTTAAGGACAAAGTTTTTTTTAGATAGGTATGAAAATATTGAATAATTTAGTTGTCTGAAAAGGCCGATAACTTTTATTGGTAAAAGGGTGCCGTGATTAAGGCCAAAGCCATGGGGAACAGGAGGTACCACAATTTTCATAATTTTCGGTCATTTTACCGTAGGACGCAGCTATTTTATTTGTGAAAGGAAATATCTCGTGGGTTTATTAAGGTAACTGACAAGTATATGGGTTGTGTTTAAATTTACGAGCTTTATTTACCACATTTCCATAAAAGTTTGGGTGTGATATTCCGTTTTTTGCATATGTCTTATGTCCTTGGCCTAAATTTCATGGTCCATTGACTAAGGTCAAGTTGTAATGCTTCGATCCATTTCTCAGTAACTACACCGTATACAGTGATCTGTACAGGTAAGTTTTTAATAAATCAACTACCTAGACCAATCGGCCACCGAGGCCTCCGACGGAAGCTGTAAAAGGCCCCCAAAATACAAAATGTGTAACTATTTAAAAAACACGACAATCGACCTAATCTATTGACAAATGGTGAACGAATAAATGACTATTTAAACAATGACAACCACTGGACTATATATTCCTGGCTCGGGACAGGCACATTAAAAATTTGGCGGGGTTTAACCAGTTTGTGAGCGCTCAAAACCTCCCCTTACGCGGGACAAAACAGCAATGAAAACACACGATAAAAACCAGTTGGAATGGATTTAACACTTGAGATCAATACTGAAAACCAACAACTACAATCAAAACTAATGAATTATACAACAAAATTATCGACCTCGAAAGAGTACTCGCAGTTGCTGTCTGCTAATTCATAACCCAAAATCAACCGATAAGGAAAAAATCTTTGCCTTAACTACGGTATCAATGAAAACACGTCCAATTGGATTAAGTGTTTAAATATCATTAGAAGTCAAAGAAAACACGGATTGTGCAAATGCCAATATAAAAATCTATAGAAAGGAAGTAGAAAGTTATAAAAATATACACTGTTTAGTTCAGTATTAAGCTATTAACAAGAAAATCAATATTAGTACCAATAAAAACCATATTTAAAGATTTAATAACAATGCTATTAAGATTAATTTTAAAACCATGTAGATTAAGATTAAATTTTCTAGCTTCATTTACCACGCTTCCGTAAAAATTAGGATGTGATGTCCCGTTTTTTATTAGATGATTGCAAGTACATTCATATTTTGCTACCAAATCTTTATATTTATGAAAGAATTTTAGTAAATGTTTTAATCAATTTGTAGTTAACGAAATCCTTGACTTAATTAGTCAGTTATAGATTGCGTTCATTGAAATCTGAAACGTCGCTACAAACACGGGCATAACAAACAAACTGAGAAATATGCACACCGTATAAAGGAGCCAAAGGAACTTCCCCGTCAAGGAAGAGAAATTAACAATCGTTCGAAAGTACCATCCATAGTAACAAATGTCTATCGAAAATAGAAAAGTTTAATTATCTAAAGTGTAAACTTGAGGGTAGTGCAAAACATTCAATTTCTGGTTTATCATTGTCAAATGATAACTATGACGTGGCTATTGATACATTGAAAGAAAGATTTGGAAATACACAGGACGTTATAGATCTTCATTACAAACAGATGATCAATATGCAACCAGCAACGACTAAAACGGCTAGTCTTAGAATATTCATTGATAAGTTAAGACGTCACCTTCGTAGTTTATCAGTGTTAAAGCAAAATATAAATCAGGATGTGTTTGTATCTATGGTTAAATCGAAATTGCCAGAGGAAGTCCTCCTTCAACTTGAAATACAAAAGGGTGCAAAGGAAAACTGGACAGTGATGGGATTATGTGAAAAACTCAATGATTTCGTCATTGCAAAGGAGAAATCTGACAAAACAGAGAAATCTAGAGACACCACGTTTACAAACAATAATCATTTCAAGTGCAATTCCACGGATAAAAACCAGAATTTTAGGAGTAAACAGTTTTCACATAAACAAGTAAGCCGCCCGTTCCAGCCAACAAGTATGGCGGAGGCTTTTGTTGCATCATCAAGTAATCGACAGAACAAAGCTACTTATTTTGACAAATGCAGATACTGTGGGAAAGATCACTGGAGTGACGAGTGCACGAAATATAAAACAGTTGGTGAAAGAAAATCTCAGTTAAAGGCTAGTTGTTTTAAGTGTTTGAAATTCGGTCATAAAACATCAGAATGCAAAAGAAATGAATTATGTGTTCATTGTGGAGAACATGGTTTGCACCATAGGAGTTTGTGCCCAAAGAAGTTTACGGAGAAGCCCATTACAAATGTTCATTTAACGGAGGAAAGTGACATCCAATTCATTGAAGGAAATGATAATTATTGTGCAAGTGTTCAAGATGTTTGTGAAATGAAAGAAAAAAGTGAATTAGTGTCCGAAAATGCATTCATTTCTTCGGATGAGATGGTTCTTATGCAAACGGCAAAGGCGGAGATAAAGAATACAAGAAATTCTATATGTTGTGAAACTCGAATTTTGTTCGATTCAGGATCACAGCGGACGTACATTTCGGAACATTTAGCCGACAAACTTGGACTGAAAAGAGAAAAGACAGAAGAGATAAAGCTTATTACCTTTGGTAGTGAGAATCCTAAGATAATAAAAACACATACAACAAAATTAAGTATCAAACTGAACAATGGAAAAGACTTACACATATCTGCCAATATAGTACCAGTTATCAGCGGAGCTGTTCAAAGAAGAAAGATGGATAAAAAGTCCGTAGATCATTTGAGAAATTATGTGAGAAATGTAGATTTAGCTGATGACATCCCAGTGAATGATGAGTACGAAAGAGTAGAGTTATTGATTGGTAATGATTACTACTTAGACATTATTCTTTCCCAAAGAGTTGAGATTCAACCAGGACTGTATTTATTAGCATCCAAATTAGGATGGATTGTTACAGGTCGAACGCAGGATACAGGAAATAAGGAAAGTGTGCCAAGTTTACTTATTCTTACTTATTGCAATGATATAAATGATTCGGTTCAATTTACAAGTGTCGATTCAGTTTTTATATGCAAACCAGATCTTTCTGACTTCTGGAATATTGAGTCTATCGGAGTCACAAATCCTGTTACACGATCAGAAGACGAGAAAGCGATGTCAGCATTTAAAGATAATTTGAAATTCAGTGACGGGAGGTATTTTGTGAAATGGCCATGGAAAGAGGAAAAGCCAGATATACCAACCAATCATGGTCTTGCTTTGGGAAGATTGAAATCCTGTCTAAATAGAATGAGAAACAGACCAGAATTAATGGAACAATACGATGCAGTGTTTCAAGATCAACTCGACAAAGGTGTAATAGAGAAGGTGGAAGATAAAAGCAACGGAGACTTGATTCACTATATTCCACACCATGCGGTGATAACACCATCTAAATCAACGACCAAAGTTAGAATAGTTTATGATGCATCTGCCAAGGTAAATAGGAATGATCAGAGTTTGAACGAATGTTTGTATAGAGGACCTGTGTTGCTTAGAAACCTTTCAGGTATGATGATGCGTTTTCGATTACATAAGATAGCCTTAGTTGCCGACATAGAAAAAGCCTTCCTACAGGTCGGCTTACAGACCAGTGAAAGAGACGTCACAAGGTTTTTGTGGATTAAAGACATTCAAAACCCCAGTCTTGACAGCAAGAACATTCAGGAATTTCGTTTTTGCAGAGTACCTTTTGGGGTTATATCGAGCCCATTTTTATTAGGAGCAACCATTGAGTGCCATCTAGATTCTTATAATACACCACTTTCTAAGAAGATTAAAAGTGATATATATGTTGACAATTTGATTACCGGCGTAGAAACCGTTTGTGATGCTGTAACCTTATATTCAGAATCTAAACAAATGTTTAGAGATGCTTCAATGAACCTTCGAGAGTGGATATCCAATAGTAGTGAAGTTAATGAAATAATTCCTGAAGAAGATAAAGCTGGAGTACATGGTACAAAAATTTTAGGGCATTTGTGGAACATCCAGGATGACACAATTAGTGTGAAATGTTCAAAGGAATATGAAAACGAGGATAAGATTTCAAAGAGATCAATATTAAAGGAAGTGTCTGAAGTCTTTGATCCTCTAGGTTTTTTCTCGTCTATTCTACTGAGAGGTAAAATATTGATACAGAAAATGTGGAAGAAAAGTTTAGATTGGGACAATGATATTCCAAAGAAGGATACAGATGACTGGAATCTGATCAAAGGTGAATTACGACAAATAGTTGATTGCAAAATTCCTAGGTGTATTGTGAATTATCAACAAAACTGTAACAAAGTCGTTTACAATCTTTTGTGCTTTTGTGACGCTTCGGGAACATCATATGCAGCAGCTGTTTATTTACATCAGAAGTTGGAAAAGGAGTCAAAATGAGATGGTGTTTTCTCAAAATCTAGACTTGCACCTATAAAAGGAATGACAATTCCTAGATTAGAACTGATGTCTGTGTTAATAGGTATACGATCGTTGAAATTTGTTAGAAGTGAATTGAATTTGCCATTGAAACATATCTACATCTGGACCGATTCTCAATGTGTTTTGAAATGGATATTCTCTGCGAAGAATTTGTCTACATTTGTGAAGAACAGAGTTGCTGAAATAAAAGAGTTTCCAGAAATAATATTTGGATATGTCCCTTCAAAGGAAAATCCTGCTGACGTTGCTACTCGAGGCACGACTGTACTGAAGCTGAAGGAGAACAAACTATGGTGGCATGGACCTGAATGGTTATCAAATGAAGAACATTCGTGGATTCGAGAATCTTATGACAGTGACGAAAGTAACGGGAAATTTAATTCTGAACTGAAATCAGGAAATAAGATTGAGGAACAATCTTTACAGTGTACAGATGATAATGAAGATTTCAGAATGCCTGTATAACCATTTGGAATGGAATATACGAGGTATTCTTCATACTCTAGATTGATACGAGTAACCGCATGGATTAGACGATTTGTCGCAAAGTTAAGAAAATGTTCATCAAATAGTGATACTTTGACATGTTCTGAATTAGAAAGTGCTGAAAATATTTGGCTGAAATACATGCAGAGGAAAAACTTTCCAGAAATTTATAAGGCCATATGTTCAAAACAGCCAAACAACATTCAGAAGCAATTAGGAGTATTCATTGATGATAATGGTTTATTAAGATGTAAAGGAAGACTGGAACATGCTGAGTTGTGTGAAGGTGCCAGGCTTCCTATTCTACTTCCTCGTGGGGAGGGATTCACTCATTTAATTATAGAGAAATTCCATAAACAAAATTTTCATTGTGGTGTTTCACAAACTCTGAGTTCTGTTCGACAGAAGTTTTGGATTCCAAAGGGACGATCTGCAGTAAATCATGTTTTGAGAAAGTGTCTGACGTGTCGTAGATTCCAGGGAGGACCGTACAAAATGCCATGTATGGCTCCTTTGCCGCCAATGCGTATTTCTAGGTCAGCCCCATTTAGTATTGTCGGATTAGATTATTTAGGTCCTATTTGTGTTCGCTGCAATGGTGAAACAGATAAAAGATGGGTCTGTCTATTTACATGTTCAGTTACTCGCGCAGTGCATTTGGAGTTGCTGCAAGACATGTCAGCAGAGGAATTTCTGATGGCTTTTAGGAGATTTGTGTCCACAAGAGGTACGCCAAAGAATATTATCAGTGACAATGCGCAACAGTTTAAACTCTCAAGTAAAGTTATGGATATGATTTGGCGTTCGATATGTAAAAGTGATGAGGTACAAAATTATGTTTCAAATGCACGAATTACATGGAAATTCATTACAGAACTAGCTCCATGGATGGGAGGGTTTTATGAAAGAATAGTCAGTCTTGTAAAACGGTCATTACGTAAAACTCTAAAACGAAAATTGCTTACAGATGTACAACTTAGCACATTTTTGAAAGAAGCGGAAGCTATTATTAACTCCCGACCTTTAGTATACATAGGTGACGATATAAATTCAAACATCACGCTCACACCTAGTCATTTCTTAAGTCTTAATCCAGACATTGGAATTCCAGAAATAGATTATGATCCGAATGATCCAGATTTCAGTGAAAATTCTTGTAAAAATCTGTTAAAATTGTGGAAAAAGGGACAAAGAATATTAGATTCGTTTTGGAACCTTTGGAGAAACGAGTACTTACTGAGTCTTCGAGAAAGATACCAAACCAACCTCAAACATGGAAAAATTCAGAGCTCTTCTTTGCCAAAATTAGGAGATGTAGTTATTATAAAGGATAACATTCCCAGAGGATTTTGGAAATTAGGAAAGATAGATGAACTAATTCAAAGTAAAGATGGTGAAATTAGATCTGCAAAAGTTAATTTATCTTCCGGAAGAATAATTGGACGTCCTCTGTGTCTTTTGTTTCCCTTAGAGGTCGGAACAACAGAAAATATAGACTCTAAAACAAACGTTAAAAGACATGCTAATGTTGTAAGAAAAAACCCTGTGCGTGCGTCTTCAGAAATTGCAAGACAAAAAATCCAACAAATTCTTAAGGATGGAAATTAAATATAAATGTTTTTATTTACTTACATACTGAGATGTTTGAAATTGTGCTTGAGTGTGTCCAATTTTGAGTTCAACGGAGACATTTCTACAATTGAGTTCAACGGAGACATTTAAACCAAACGGAGCATTAAATTCTGCACGTGCAGTTCATGCTATATTTTTATTTTATGTATATATAAAGCGGTTATGTTATAATGATTTTAATTCCTAATGTTATATTGTTTGATGTCAAATGTACGTTTGTGATGTATGCTATAAAGAATATAAATATAAAAAAAATCTGCAAAAACATGAAAAGGAAAAACACCGCAATTTGGAGTATTGGAACTGTGCGGTTTCCGGAGGTAAAGCGACGTTCATAAGAAGGGATTACTTAAGCTTTCATTTAAATAACGTTTACAAATTCTCTAAGTTGAATGCTAGACAAGCTGCAGTTAAGGCTGTGAGGGGAAACACAAAAGCAGAGGGATATTACTATGAAGACGTCAGTGAGGACGACACAATTTTCGACCTCATCCAGGATCTTAATACCGATGAAGAAATTGGAAATGATATTGCAGATCAGATTGTGGAGAATTTGGATAACCCTCAGAATTTTGACAACCATGATAATTTGGAAATTCACGAGGATCCGGAAAACTTGCAAATTGAAGACATGCTGGAATTACAGGATGAAAACCAAATTATATACGAGGATATTTCTGACGCATCAGACCTTGATGAAAATAACAATCATGAAGATGTGGTCATCATAAGTGACGAGGAAACGAATCTAGAACGTTCGCTAGTAAAGTCAATACTACAAACCAAAACACAAACTTTGATATTGTGCATAACTAGGAAAGTTAAAGTTTTAGATGGTGAAGAGATTGATTGATTGATTGATTGATTGTTGTTTAACGTCCAGTGGCAAATATTTCATGCATATTCAGGACGGAAAC
>JARWCS010326956.1:0-12426 GCA_034783895.1 Geukensia demissa | reverse complement strand
CAATCTTTAAGGGGCGATAACTCAGAAAAAAGGTACCCGCATCCTTTCGCTCCAAATGTAACGAAGTTGTATCTCGCCACACTGAACATTTTCTACATTACACTTTATCAGCTATCTCTTACGGTTTCTGAGTTGCAATGATGACAAGGTTTTTCGCAAAAAGGGAGAAAACTCCGTAATGGAAAAAGATTTCGACTAGCAGGGTAATTTCCGAATAGCCCTATACTGTATGATACTTGTACAGAAAAACCATTGCGACATGTCGCATAGTGTCGAAGGGAAATCTTTTGGAAAGTTGGCGGAAGAAGAAAAAAAATAATAATAATCGGACGAAATACAGTAAGGTCTTCCCGAAGGATCGGGAAAGACCTTAATAAGATGGGTAGAACCCTTTATGAAAGTATCAGGGATGGATCCAGCAGGATCCTGGCTTATCTGGAATTTAAAAAAAAAACATTTACAGGGATTTTCGAAACAATTTTTGTCCGACCCTTGCTTTTTGACTGAAAAGTGTATTCTGTTCCCCAAACCCCGTTCTCAGAAAGTCTGATCTTAAAGTCATAAACTCAAAAACATGAAGGTATGCCAAGAGAATTAACAGCAGTAAGTTCACTAAATGGAGAGGTTTTAGTGATTTGACATTATTATTACCTGCTTTACCTACAAACAGGTTTCCCCACACTTTATTCTGACTGATATTCCAGGTATTTTCAAGGATTTTTTCACCTTTTCAAGATCAGATTTCAAAACTTAACAAAACAATATTGAAAAGACTTAATTAATTATTCAAGGATTTTTCCATAATTTTTGCAATGTTTCAGAATTTCCTGGACTTTTCCAGACCTGGAAGTTTCTCAATAAAATTCCAGTTTTTAGCAGTTTTCCAGGTTGTGTTGGAACCTAGTAGGAACTGTTGGTTGATAATGTCAAGGTTTCTATTTTGTATAAATTTCGGATAAAACTTGTTAAATACTCAGGTAAATTAAATAACATAACTGAAGACATTCAACTGATCCAATGACAAAGAATTTAAATTAATAAAATTCTAACAAACTACTGGAGAGGTCTTACATGTGTAGATACCTTAAATCTTCAAAACAGAAATATTCAAGTTGGTATCTCAAATATTATTTAATTTAATTAATATAAGTACACAAATAATTTTATAACGAAGATATTTGGAGTAAAAAAAAATTATTGCCATCACAAAACAAGACAAACAGAAAAATGTCCAGAATGAAATGAAACAGCAATTCTACAATGTCCTAGGAAACACCAGGAAGCATTGTCTCATAAACTTAATAGCCCGGTAAAACTAAACAAATGTCATCAAGGTTTCCAAAAAATGCAAGAAGCTCTATAATGTCCTAAATAACAGCAGAGACATGTTAAGCTCTGTGATTTCTTATGAAACCATAACAGCCATTGACAAGTTCTAAAACGACTGTAATGACTCTGTAAGCTCTACAATATACTTAACAACAGCAAAGAGACATATTAAGCTGTAAAGTAACAAGGCATGCTCTACAATGTCTCTAAGCAAAGAAATATGGTAATCTTTACCATGTCCATTATAAGTGTAATATATCTCAAATAGCAGGAAACATACAAAGCAATCTCTACAAAAACCAAGTTACATTAGAGACAAGTCAAGATCTACATTGTTCAGGATATTACAGCAATGCCAACTATAAATTGAAGAAAACTGGCAATAGAAATAATAAAACTCTCAATTGCCAATGTTTTGGGGAAGAAATTCTAAGGCTCTTGGACAAAGTTGTCCAGCTTGAGTCAAGTTCCACAAGGCTCTTGGACAAAGTTGTCCAGCTTGAGTCAAGTTCCTCAAGGGTCAAACCTTGCCATTCTCTTAACATTACATTAACCAACTGTAATAAAACACAGTAATTTTTCTCTTACTCCTAAAACTATAATAAAAATAACACCCCTTATTCCTTTAACCTGACCAACTGTCATCATGTTGAACTAACAAAATATGTATTATAATATCTTCATTTATTTAATCAAACAACATAATCCAGTTCAAAAGAAATGACATACCGGTATTTGACATAACTGAATAAATATTATTTCTACATTTGTAATAACAGTTTGCATTGAAATAAAATTCATTATACTGCCCTTTCTCTGTTAATCAAAATATCTGACTAGTAACTAATTTCTGGCAATTAATTTACCATCATTTCATTTGACATTAAATGAGCAATCTTGCAAACAATTTCTACTGTAGGTTACTTACTTCATTTGGTTAATCCATTTGTTTTTATGTTTACGTTCGTACCATCTATAGAAAACACTCATATCATAATAGTAGTTTTTGTGCATATTCTTAAGTAAACATGATGTCAGAGGCGGATCTTCAAAATGATCGGAGGTAAACGATGAACCATCAGGTACCCCTCGGTCGCCGTGGCCAATCATTTCACTTATCAAAGTTCTAACAAATCTGCTTTAAACAATTAGGTAGCGAGAAGTCAATTGTTTCGAAAAATTACACAACTTTAAATTATATCAGTTTAAATTCAAGTTCCATGTCAAGGTGTAAAACAACTGTAATGGCTATTGTCTGTGTGCACTAATATTACAGATGTAAAAATGATAACATTCCTTCTATGAAAAATAATCAGTATTGATTTCCCATTTCATAAATGATGAAAAACGGATTTTTTTTCCAAGCGATATTAATACTTCATTATGGCAAGCCTATCCTCTGATTCATAATACAGTTTCTAATTTCAGGATTTTATTTTTTCCTCCTATTTTCGTTTGATCAGATGGTTTCTAATTAATTCTAGTTACAACTTCCAGGTAAATTCCCAACTACTATTTTTACATATCATCAAACATATAAACACATCCAATTTAATGTCAGGAAAAACGTCAAAGTCTTTTACCTCAATTAGTGTCTAATTGTAATTAAGTCCAATAGTTTCAATCACATTTAAAGAGTTGTTGATGGTTACCCGCACATTTTAAGCCACATGCCATAGTACACATGGTTAGACACATAATTCACATTCTTGATCTATTGAATTGTGACGTTTTTGTAATTCAGTGACAATTTGTCCAGGTCACAGGTAAACATTTATCCCCTCATAACTGAGTCACCTGTAATAACTGTCCCTTTGATGTGGTGTACCTCAGGTGTGTTAATAAGTCTTAATGTCAATTTACTTAGGTAAATGGTACCATAATAATAATTTTATATCAATGACTTGTTTTATTATCATATACCATCAAGTTACCAGCCAATCAAAACACAACTTTCCACTTAATTCATTTTTAATGACTTTTACAGCAATATCAGAAATTTCATGCTTAAATCTGATCTGTTTTTACCAAAAGTAAATGGTAAAGAATATAGATAGAATTTCCCTCCAGTATGTACTGGGTTCTATCAATTATCAAAACAGTAAGACCTCATTAATTATCAATTAAGTGATTAAATTTCCATTATGTGAGAATTACCTGCATTACAGATGGGATTATTGTTACTAATGAGTCCCTATTGTCAATCTGATCATTTAAGTGGTCACTGAAATACTTATTCATTTATTTTTCTAAAGAACAAGTCAAAACCTGACTGAACTGCAAAAGTTTTGAATAATTTCTCACATGCAATAAAGTCAAAATTTATTGCGTTTGGTATGCTTTGTTTTGTTAAAACTTTGTACAATTAAAATCACTTTTTTCCTGACATAAATGCAACTTGCTTACCACTTGATTTAGTATTGGAGCAAGAATGGTTACAGTCAAGGACTTTGTAAACAGAATACTCTAAAAGAAATATTATTCAAAAAAGGCAGATAAAATGCTCATTTAAATTTCTTATTTCATCCCCACAAAGCAGAAAAAAAGCCATTTATTAAACACATATCTACTTATTGAAATATGCATAAATAATATTTATATGCACATATAATATAATAGTAATTGCATCTAAAGCTTTATCAAGATCCTATGCAAATTTCTGTATTCATAAATCATATTTGTGCATCATACTGAATAGCCATTAAAATTGATTTTCCATAAAATTGTACAATTTTCACAGAAACCACTCAAATTACTAGTGGTAACTTCTGTTACATAATTGATTATTAATTGGCTTGTTTACCTGTGCAGGTAATAGACTTAACAACAATTGGATGAGAAAATTGTTTGATCTCAAGACAAACATTTTGTAACTAAGAAAAGGATATCTGGCGGGTTAGCTGTAGAAGTTGTTCCTATTTGTTGGACTTGTGGAGATGTCAAGATTTGTTAATTTTCTTTTTGATGTGGTGTTGTCTCTGTTACAGTTACTCTGTATCTTTTATTTTCATACAGTATTGTTTATTTGGGATTTAACGTCACTTAAAATATCTCGCTGGTCAGTTTTGCTGGTAGAGGAAGCGACATGCCCAGAGAGAACCACCAACCTTGAGCAGATAACTGACAAACCTTGTCATGTGTGATGAGAGTCAAACACACCCTTTTTGTATGGTACAAAGTCAGGCGCAAACTCATGTCTTATGGGTGATCGGCTAAAGTGATGTGTGCAGCTAAGTTAAGACCACTCAGCCACCCAGCAGGCCCCCTATTTTCATATTATAAAAGTAGATCCAAATAATATTATTCTGAAAAAAAAAACAAAATTAAGAGGTTAACAAAGTCTTTTTCCACCAATACTTTCCACTCCCAATATTTTTTTTTCACTGAGCGAATGTTTAATGTTTCAATGCACTTAGAATTAGCTTTGACGTCATCAGTTCCCATTATATGTCTGTGTGAACGCAGCATAACTTTGAATGAAAATTGTTAAAATATGCAAATTCAGCACATTTAGGTAAAAAAAGAAGTATATTTATCAAAACTTTGATATCAGCAATATTATATTTATATGAAACATTGGTTCTGCAGTAAACTAATAGATAAAACAAACAGTGAGGTATAAAACCAATACAAGGATATATTCATCAGGAAGACAAAGGCATGCCTTCAAAGAAATATTTATAATCATTTTATGAATATTAGAAGTCACTGTAAATTTGATGTCTGGATAGAGTAAACAAATGATGTCTTTGTTCCACAGTAATTACCATTATAAAATCATTACATTTTTTCCCTCTTATTTTTATAGCTTGAAATATAATCTGCAATGCTGAAATTGATTCCAAAGTCAGGTGGAGCTATAAATGTAAAGTCCTGCAGAACACAAGGTTAGCTCTAAAACATGACAGACAGACTGAACAATTTGCTTACTCAACTTATCCCAAAGTCCATTCCAACTTAATCTGCACTCAAAAGTATGTTAAACATGTTTTATATAAAGTAACAAAATTTTACCAAATTTTAACTAGTCGAATCATTTTGACTGGTCTCAGGCATACAAAAGACATGTTTACCAAAGTTATAATAATTTGAAGTTTGTTATGCTGTACATTTGTTTTAAGGACACCGCAGCATTAAAACCGAAACAAAGTAAAGCCAAGATCAATTACTTCAAAGTTTTCTTTGACAAAGTTTGTAAAACAACCAATAGTTTCAAGAGAAGAAACTTTGATAGTTTCAAGAGAAAAAACTTTGATAGTTTCAAGAGAAGAATCTTTGATAGTTTCAAGAAAAGAATCTTTGATAGTTTCAAGAGAAGAAACTTTGATAGTTTCAAGAGAAAAAACTTTGATAGTTTCAAGAGAAGAAACTTTGATAGTGTCAAGAGAAAAAACTTTGATAGTTTCAAGAGAAGAAACTTTGATAGTGTCAAGAGAAGAAACTTTGATAGTTTCAAGAAAAGAATCTTTGATAGTTTCAAGAGAAGAAACTTTGATAGTTTCAAGAGAAGAATCTTCAATAGTTTCAAGTGAAGAAACTTTGATAATTTCAAGAGAAGAAACTTTGATAGTTTCAAGAGAAGATCAAGGGAAGAACATCAACAGCAATTACAAATTATATTTACTGTCCAACCCCAATTAGGCCAATATTTTAATGCACTGAAATATTTTATGTGAAAATTGATATTTTCCACAAAGTGCTGAACAAACAGGCACAATTTTATTATATCTGTTTCTCTATAAATCAACGGATATTACATGTATTCTTAAAAATTCATTTTTGTCTATTTCATTTTACGTAATATTCCTAAGAATCAGTAATTTACGAAAATTGGTAGTATATAGGGAAATCCATGGACTGAAAAAATAGCTGGAATCTATTCCATAAAACGAAACTGGTATTGATGGTTTTCATGACTGTTTGCAGTAATATTTCTATATCAATTTATATAAACACATCTAATAAACAATATAATAGTTTTATTACTATTGGAATAACCAGAAGACCTTTCTGTAATAGTTTTGATAGCTCCAATGATTCTCAGTATGATTTATAGTAATTTATAAGTAACTTTATCATCTTTGAGTTGAAACTGCATAAAATCTCATTACCATCAACTCAAACTTCTTTGTTCATTATCCATTATCCTATTTTTCTTTTTCTAAGCAATCAAATCCTTTTTAGAAGTTCTAGGTAATATAGGAACTGCAAATTCAATAACATTATTATGTACTGAACTGGCAGCAATGAGTTTACCTCCCCCCACCCCACCCCCATTTATTTGGTGGAGTCAGCATTTTCCATACATTTCTCTAGAGACATAATTCATAAAAATATGTGCATAATCTTGTCTTTGGTTCTGTACTTTATAGTTTGGTTCAACCTTTACTTCTTTTCTAGAATGGCTAAGCCCACATTTGGCCTATTCAAACATACAGCAGTATAAATAAAAACTCAAAAATGAGATTTTGCCTGATGAAAGATCTGTTCAATTTGAGAAAACAAAATTAGTAACATGAAAAAAACAGTGGTTTATTATCTGCAGAAATGTCACTGGGGAAGGATTTCAAATATAAGTTTATTTATTTAGAAATGAACAGTATTCCTTGACAGGATATTGCACAGTTCTGAAACATTGATCAGTTCTTATATAGAACTTTCTTTTTGTACTGAATCCTTCTTGAGGCAATTACGTTTTTGCAGTCTGATCTAACAGTATATTTTTTCACATAAGTTAATATACTTTATAACCTGCATGTAATTAGATATGGAACATTTGTTATGTTTTAAAGAATTTCTATCAGAGACAGTTTATTATTTGTCTCTGTTTGTTCAATTAAAACATGACATAACATTTCCTGGTTTTACAGACTTCATATTCAATTATCAATAAAAAGATTGTAATCTGAATAATAATGGTCATTTTTGTATCAGTTGGTCTCTCACCTAGTAATTATATGTTCGTTGTACATCCCTGCCCCAGGGCTGAAGTCTATTCTTAAGAGGTTTTAATACACAACTTGGACCCTGGGGGAGGAGCTGTCTAACAAGGATAAATTGTAGGTTATAATTGTCTCCTAGGGACAAGACATGATGCCTTCAACCAATATTTACTGATTCACGTAATCGGCACGCCAACACATCAGAATTAACAAAGATGACAAAAGGGGGGAGTATTTCTTGTATAATTTTTCTATGACCGACTTGTTAACTTGTAACAGTGATTACTGACTGGATATCGTAAGGTCGTGTGACATGTCCGTTGGATGTCCCTCTCATGGTTTACCTTTTTATTTTCTAGATTTTGACACGAGAGAATTTTCCCCGAACTATTGTAAGTCACAACGGGTCATACGACTAAACAGGGATGGTATTTGTCGCTGGAATTTTAACAATAAACATCAGAATTTTTATCCAATTTACAAAAATTGCCTTATTGTTCATTTTCTGTAGAAAGTAATATGTTTGCTTAATTTATGAAAATTGGTCAATTGTTCATTTGTTGTGGTTCTAAATTAATATGGAGACATTATTGTAGTTTCACCTGTCTACCTGTTATCAAGGTATTTACAGGTGTAATAATGAGAAAGTGAAAACAATGTCTATTTCCAATTAAAACATGACTAATATAATACAATTATTGTATGTGCCATTTTCTGACACAGCTACTTAGTAATAAATGGGCAAGATTAGGCTAAATGATGCCACATTCAGCAATATATATTTCAGCCAGATATTGACTGTCAATTTTTATAGTTAGAGAAAACAGACTCAGAGTGAACCAGCAAGCAGTAGGTATAGCCAACATGAATAATGAATGAAGTTCATCCTTATTTATATGGTACAAAGCAGGGCTACATCTCACATCTTACTTATAGTCTATTATAATCTTTACGGTAAGATTGAATCAGCTGATGAAACCCATACCCCTAATACACAAGTATTGGATATGGTGAATATGACCTGTATGCAATGTATTAGTCAATGTTGAGCTATGTAAAGTTTTAATTAAATTGACAAGTACATTTGACAGGCTTATCTGACAGCTTGGGTGACATCTGATTTATTAATTTATTAAATATTTTTAAAGTTAGGTCTATATTTAGTCACTGGTCATACCAGAGTTATATTTGAGTTGCAATTAAATGTTACTTAACAATTCTATATTACAATTTGTTATACCTTAAAGAAAATATCAAAACCTTGGAACCATCACAAAAATTATACCCTCTGAGTGATTTGAGCTGTAAATTGTCAAACACTCTAATTGAATTTGGGAGAATAAAGATTATGACATGTTTTTATATTTAGGAGAAATAAAAGCTGGCTCATTTAATATTTTTTGCATGATAGAGGCCAGTAAAAATATGTTTTTGTTTCATCAATACCACAGTGGTAAAAATATTCAACTTCCCAAAGTTACATCCCATCAACATAAAGTAAACCTGCACATACCCCTAGCCATGGGGGGGGGAGGGGGGCTCTGAGGGTTCGGCCCGGGGGGGGGGGGGGGCGGGGGGGGGGGCCGGGGCTCTGAGGGTTCGGACACCCCTCCCCCACCCCAGCACTATTAAACTCGCAATCCAGATTGAAGAATGACTATTTAAGTCTAAAAAACAGGACTTTCTGAAATGCAAAAAAAGTGCCAAGAAATGGCTAGATTGCAGGATTTCGACCCCTCCCTTGAAAATGTCTGGCTACGGGCCTGCCTGCAAGATATAAAATAGACTTAATACTGCTAATCACAGGCAACTGAAGTGGAAAATGGGAACTGATTAAACCAAGTGTGGACAAAAAAATGTCCCACCTATAATTATTATCTTTTTGAATTACAAATGTAAAGTCAAGGTTTATGATGAGTAAAGCTGATGGCGATATCTTTTACTGCTGATGGCAATACAGTCCCAATCTATAATATTCAGTTAAAGAAATAGCAACTTTATTGTCCCAGATACAGAAACTATTTTCCGACGCAAAGCTGGGGAAAATAGTGTTTGTTAAGGGAACAATAAACTTGCTATTTCCTGAACTAGTGGGCTTTAACTGTTTTTTTATCATATTAATAGCTAGGAGCACACATTTTAATTAAATATTTCCATGCAACATAGTGAAAAGCTACTTAAAAACTCCAGAAACTTTTAATGTCGACATTGCTGCTGTCACCACTACTTACTTAAGTTATGGTAATGTGTTGATTTTGAATTACATCATAGACACTTTGTCCGATAGAACAATTTTTTAGGGAAATTATGACTAAGCTGAGTCTCCAGGGATATAGTCTTTTGGTGACGGGGAAATACTTTTTTGGTGCCAGGGAAATAGTCAGAGGTGATGATTTTTGTCAAAATAGCTGTTCTATTCTTCTTCTTATATATAAGAAAAATGACCAAAAGTATATTCTAATATGGGGTCCTGAAAACGTCAACAGGATTTACCCATGGTTAAATCTCCAATAAAATTATGACTTACATGTGCTATGACTTCCCAATATGTTTTGAGCACAAAAATCGTGATGTCACAATGAATTTTGCACACAGCGTATATAAAAACAAGCTGTATTTTTCTTAAAATTTACATATTTACAATATTAGAATCAAAATAATTCATGGCAGCCATAAGTTTGTTTCTATTTTAACATGTTCTGTCATTTTTTTCACAAATTTTATCCCTCGATATCGCTCGGGATAAAATTAATGTGAAAACAACTCCACCCCATGTTAAAATCATCAACAAAGTTATGGCTGCCATGAATTATTTCTTAACTTTTCATATTTATTGTACCTCTCCCCCATTATACATGACCTCTTTACATTAATTTATGTTGAAATTATAATACATTTCATTTTTTTTTCAATATTCCAGGTCATCAAATATATATTTCTTAAACCCAAGGTCACAACCCAAACTGGCATAAAAAGCGTAGATTATAGTCTACCACACATTACTACAGTAGAATTGGAAACCTGATACTATACTGGCATAAATTTGTGGTCTAATTTTTACATAACCCTGATGATTACATAGATTAAGAGACCAGTCATTACCTCACCCTGGCTTTTCATTCACAAAAAGAGTAAATATCTGGCACTGATAATTAGACTTAAATACCGATTAACCATTTTGATCTAATTTACGTTTTAATGGGTTTTTATTCAAGAAACACGGTATGTAGCATTAGGCCAGAAAATTTGTTCTTTCAATATGACCAGTTTCATGTTACATGCCAAACAAAATATTTGTCACCTTTCAATAACACTTAATTATACACTAAAACCTCTACTTATTGTGAGCGTTTACTTAGCTGGACAAATTACCCATTTACAAATATTTGAATTTTATTTTTCAATTTAACTTTCAAATCACCATTAAAATCTGTAATAGAACCTTAAATTGAATCTTTACAATATCATAATGGCCCAAATCTTCCAAATGAGTCATTCACACTTTAATTTTCAACATAAAAATTTAGAATGCTTGAAATATTTCATCTTTCACAAGGAAAGACAACTTTGTCTTAAACGGTAAAAAATCGACATCATTAGGCATCAGAATAATCACTAATGTCAATAAAATAAAATATACATATATACACCACTGTACCAGGTAAGGGGGAGGGTTGAGTACTAAAAAACATAGTTAACCCTGCCATATACTTTATGTGCCTGTACCAAGCCAGGAACCTGTAATCTATGTTTAAATGTTGTATACATATGGCCTCATGATGTAACATTTGAATATCATCACTTTTCATGTTTTGGGCTTTACAGCTTGCAGTAGGGTATGGATATGTATCCATCATTGAAGGCCTTAGGGCAACCTGTAGATGTCTTGGATTTCTGTGATTAGGGTGGCTGTCTTGCGGAAAATCATTACAAATCTCCTTTTCTGTATGTCAATAAAAGCCAAGGTAATGATAAAATTGGGAAAAATTGAAGCAGCTTACATTTTTCAGCATAAAACCATATACTGCTATCAAAGTGTTACAACAATAAGAAGCTGAGCAATATGTTACAATTTTTTTTCAGTTCAGAGGAGAGCAGATAGACAAGGTCAATGCAGTACCCCTCTCACTCTACATATGGGGTCAGAATGTTGATATATGAACAACATAGTGCTGTATGAAAGGAGGCAGCATTTACATAAATGGCAGTACAAATTGCAAAGTCATCTGTAAGTATAATTCTTATAATGTATATCTATAAAAGAATCACTTTATATTATTACTCCTGTTTCAATTCCTTTATAAAAAACTTCTTTTGACAAATATGATAAAATCCCTCCTCTACTAGACATAACCAACAGTTTTCCAAAGAATTAAATCTGGTACCTTCTGAAACAAAGTAGACAACTGATAGATAAATGAACCATAAATCTGTCGTCCACAGAACTGAACAGTCATTAGATAAATTTCCCATGCACCAGTAACCATCTTCCATAGAACTAAGCATGGTATCTAGATCTATTCCTCACTTGCAACAAAGAACTAAGCATGGTGTCTAAATACATTGTATATTCTCCAGTAACCAGTCTTCAAAAGAACTGAAAACATATCATCTGTTGACCATGTGAACCTATAATTTGTCTAAGTGTTTAAAAAAAAAACTTAAAAGAAATGGAAACTAGTGCTTCTTCATAATTCCAAATCTGCCACAAAACAGAAGGGAGATTTTACAAAGAACATATCCTAACAAATCTGTACTGATGTATGATGTCTACTAATATTTTTGCAATTTTCTTATTTCAGAACTGTGACTGAAAATCCACCTCAGACACGGTACAAGAGCAAAGTCAAACAAAAGCATAAACCAGGAACAAGAACTTTCCAAAAATATATATGTAGTCACTATTTCCTTGACCTCTTCCCCAAATGTTGGTCTAAAAAAAACCCAAAAACAAATCTGCTTGAGAAAAATACCCATACCCCTTCTTTTCCTTAAAGTTAAATGGTACTGCTGCTTTTAATCATTTCTAGTGTTGAGAAATTAAATACTTATATATGCATTGTTAACGAATATTACATAATTGCTAAGAATACGATTGGAAAATATCATCAAAATGAAATAAATGCCTAACCCCCAGCCCGCTATTTCGCTACAG
>JARWCS010326945.1:0-12427 GCA_034783895.1 Geukensia demissa | reverse complement strand
TGGTAATCAGGCAACAACAATTTTCTTATTTGGGGGGGGGATTTTTTTTGAAAAAAAATAATTTAATAGCCTAGCTGACAGAAAAAAAATTAGACTTTGCATTGTAGTTGAAAAAAAATTTATGCTGTCACCTGCTAGAAAAAACTGGATGTACGAAACACCTTGTGATCTGAAAAATACCGTGTTATCTCGAAAATGTCACGGTAGGAAACAAATTTTTGCTTTCCTTCTCACAAGAAAAAAAATATTTTGTCGGGGGAAGGTTTTGAAAAAAATTTTTATGAACACAATGAAAATCGCAGCGAGCCCCCCGATAAGAAAATGGTTGTTGCCTAAGTGTACAATTATGAATGTATGTATTTTATTTGTTAATCAATGTCAAGTATAAAACATTTATTGTCTTATTATTCAAGCCGCATCTGTCCAACAATCTGTATACGGGACCAATAGGACAACAGCAAATTCACAACATTGTTTTTCACCTGTATAACCTGTATATGCTTCGAAAGATCGTATAAATAAGATGTTTTATATTGTACGGCCTTTTGGGGGGACTTCATCATAAGGCCTACAGTCACAATAGCCGATGATAAGATGAAAATCGATTCTTATTTTTCCAGGTTTCGGTTTAGTTGATGCTTCTCTATATCTTCTCAGTGTATGCTTTTAATTTAATATTTTCAGTTTTTACTCCACAGGTCCCTTTTTAAGAGACAAGATTTATTGTTCACTCATTGATATTCTCTCTTTTGATAATTTGGTATTCTCAGTTTTATTCAATCATTAATTTTGAGACATTTTGTGCGAGTAAAATTTTTATGGTCTTTTTAAGAGTTTTAAGGTTTTAAGTGTGTTTTCTCTAACCTCGTCCTCATAGCAATTTCCTGTCATTTTTAATTTCAGAAAATCCTGTTTATTTAGACTTTAAAAGTCAAACTTCTATCTGAGTTTATTAGTGCTCATGGGTATAAAGGGGGGGGGGTCGACCGAACCCCTAGAACTTACCCCCCCCTGGCTACGGGTATGCATATTATACATAGATAAATCAATTGGTTTTTCTGTCAGAAAACCAAATAATAGTATTCTAAGCAAATTGGGTGCATTATTACATGATTTGTAGGAGAATACCTATTACTTTTCACATTTTTTATAATTTGCCTTTGGCCACCAGTTGAGTGAGGGTTATATTTAACAAAAAGCCACAAAACATGTTTAACCCCGTCAACTTTCTGATGTGCCTTTCCCAAGTAATAATTCCTGGTCAGTTGTTAGTCTTTGTTCTACATTGTTCATTATTGTAAGTTACATTTAATTAGAGACTTACTTAACGTGTTCTGGTCGTTTAAAAAATGAAATTCCTTGTAAAAGTCCGTTTGGAGACGTCCAAATTGCATTTTAAAGTTTTGTACGTAGATAGCATGTAGTGACCTGGGCATTTACCTCATATCTGTTTGAATCACATTTCGAATTTTAAAAGTTTATAATTTTGTTGTAGTGTGTTAGTATTGTACATCACAACTATCACTTATGTCATTATTAACCAATGTTAGAGTAGTTGTGTAAAAGAAACCTAGGTTTTCATTGCTCCATATCAGTAGCTGGACAGTCTTGGTATGTCTTGTCCCAGCACTTATTTCGTACCACAAAAACACACTATCAAATGTAACAAGGTAAATTACACACATATTTAAGTAAAATCACTATAACTCATTAGGAACTTCTTTTAGACTACCATCCTTTGGAATTTTAAAAAAAGTATAAATGTTTGGAACTATTTGGTATTTACTTGTGTTGACTCTCATTTCAGCAGGATAATTGTACAAAAAACGGAATTTACTGCAAAATAAAACCCAATTACTTCCACGCTTATCCGTTTTTTTAACAAATTTATCATCATTGAAGTTTTTGTACAAATCAATGTATTGAAAGTTATAAAAAACAGTCAAATATAAATGGAAAGGCCTTTTCAGATGTTTTTGTCCAAAAATTCAAAATAAAACGATTTAAAAAAACCAAATCAACTGTAGCGGATGTCCATCTCAACAGTTTTTCTGCATCGCACCCTCAATATACTGAGATTGTGTACCTTTTTCATATAAGTTGAACGTGCATACAGCTTATGATGATTTGGGGGGTAATTAGGGGATTTTCGCAGGAAGTGGTATTCGCCTCTAGTTAAGGTCTTGTGGTGACCTCTAGATTTGTGGGTTCCGTCTGCTTTTATCGTGGTAGGAGTGCAGTTTCTCTGAAATTTGCCCTGTGTCTTTTCATTTTCATATGAAAGATACAAATAAACAATTTTTAAAATCGTATAAGTATCAGTTATTTAATGAAATGCGCTATGAGAGTATTTTATTGATACATCACCGTAATTTTCCCCATGAACCAGGTAGAAATTATGACGTATACACGGCACAACAAAAAAACTATTTGTCGATTCGCTCTTTAAATTGACTGTATCTAAAATGCAAAAGTCGCATTGTATGCATTTTTGATTTGTTTCTTTCAAAGTGCTATTAAATAGCATAATGATGGAAAAAAACTGTCGGTTGGGAGTAGTGGCTTGCTCCTGTTATCCAGATACTTGGAGACCAAGAGTTTGTGGTCGGTGTGAGGGCAAGGGCAACTGCTTTCAGGCCTGGTATAAATATTGGCACACCAAGAGAGATTAGTGTGACCGTGATCAGGCTATGTAGGTATTAAAGGCTCAGAGCTCACAGTAGGCAAAAGTCCCCGTATTGATCAATGGTGGGATCCCACCTGTGAATAGGGGTCTGTAAGTAGCATGTCTAACATAATTGAACTAAACTCTATTTGTTTGCTTATTTTTAAAAATGTTTATAGGTTATTTGAAAGTTTTTTTTTTGTTTCAGATAAATTAAATTTTGTCTTCATCATTTTTGTGTTGAGCGTGGTTTAAGCAATAGAAAACTGTTTATTTTACTACATGTCCCACAAGCAGTATAAGAAACATAAATTGTCATTAGTTTTTCTTCTCGAATATCTTAGGAAAAGATATATTTAGGTTTGGACGAAAATAAAATAGGGTAATAAGAAAGGTAAATAGAAAAGTAATGATATAAAAACCATTTCATATTGAATTTAGTGGTATTGTCATACTTTCTCTCCCACAAAAGTCTCGCTTTTTCATGAAACTATTGTCTTATGTTGTTTTTCTAGGTACGAATTATTTCACTTTATTGGGTTGATTTTTGGCTGAAAAATATATGGTCACAATCAAATATAAATGGAAAGTCCTTTTCAGATGTTTTTGCCCAAAAAGTAAAAAAAAAAAAAAAAAGAACAGACGATTTTACTTAAAGCCCAATTCTACTATAGCAGATGTCCATCTCAACAGTTTTTCCTCAGCGCACCCTCAGTACATAGTATACCTTTTTCATCAAAGTTGAACATCATAGTTTTATTTGGGGGATGATTTTAGAGCTTTACGTAGGAAGTGGTATTCCTCCCTAGCCTTGTGGAGACCTCTAGATTCGTGGGTTTCCTTTTTTTTATATTGGTTGGAATGCAGCCCAAAGTCTTTTCATTTTCATATTAAAGATGCAAATAAACAATTTTATAAATCGATTACTTTTCAGTAATTTACTGAAATGTGCGATGAAAGTTTTTTATTGATACATCACCGTAAATCTCCACATAATTCTCTTTGAACCAGGTAGAAAACTATCAGCAGCGGCAAAAAACTATTTGTCGATTCGCTCCATCTTAAATGCCAAAATTGCATTTTATGCAATTTTGTTTTTTTTTCTTTTAAAGTGCAATTAAATAGCATAATGTTGGAAAAAGCTGTCGGTTACACAGGAGGACTGTTATCCAGATACTTGGAGACTTGGTGGTCAGTGTGAGGGCAAAGACAACCTATGTTGAGCGGAGGTCCGGTATCAATATGGGCACACCGAGGAATATTAGTGTGACCGTGATCAGGCTTTGGAGGTACGTAAAGGCTCAGAGCGGAAACACAGCAGACAATAGTCCTCTTGCCGGTCAATAGTGGGATCGCACTTGTGAATAGGCGTCTGTAAGTAGCACGTCTAGTATAATTGGACCCAACTTAATTTTTGCTTACTTCTTTGTTATTCATTTGTTATTTGAAATGTTTTTTATTTGTTTCAGGTAAATTCAATTTTGTCTTCATTATTTTTGTGTTTAAGGTGAGGCTTAGGCAATAGAAAAAAATGCCGGTTTATTTCTACGTAGCAGTATAGGAAACGTTAATTGTCATTAGTTTTTCTTCTCAGATATCTTTAGTAATAGCGAAAGATATAAAGAGGTTTGGAAGAAATTAAAATAGGGTAATAAGAAAGGTAAATAGAAAAGTAATGATATAAAAAGCATTTCATATTGAATTTAGTGGTATTGTCATACTTGTCGCTTTTTTCAGGAAACTATTGTTTTATATTGTTTTTACTTAAGTACACAAAACGAATTTTGCCACAACTAAAGTGAATCTTAAGCTGAAGTTTTACAATGAAATATATCATATTATATATTGTTAGTATTCTATTTTTTTGCCTCAGCTGAAGCTGTAGTTAAAAATCCATTTTAACTTGAAATAAAATATTTCCCCATGCTGCTTCATTATATGGGTGCAATAACCAATGGTCTCGGGTAACAAGACATGATAAAATTTTTATTTTATTTTATTTTTTTTTTGCGCATCAGGTGTTGAGAGCTTTAAATCTGCTCTCAATGCCGTTATATATAAGCCAGAATTAGTCATACAGATACATAAATGTCCAGTCACCAAAGTCAGTTTGTATGCTGCAAATGAAAAAAAGGAAAAACAAATAGCAAACAAACAATTTAACATTTAATATTTAGTACAAATAATATAAATTAGAAAATTAATGAATTAGGTAAACATAAAAGTGTAACTAATTTCATTATGGTTAGAAAAGATACGTTGCACTGACGTTTACAGATAGTGAATTATATCTATAAAAGTGTAATTCAGCAGATGGACATCAAAAGCTGCGAGATAATCTTAATCAGCACATAAATACACTGAGATATTTTGTTCAACCTAAAATAGTCAAAAAATCATCTTCAGGATCTTGTGGTACTGTATAGAACTTTGAAGGAACTAATTTAGGCAAGGCTTTCTTTATACACATTAAGCTACATTAACTTGGTGTTAATGGTTGCCCTGGACGAGAGCAAGCAGCATCCTTTTGTAATCGCCACTACATTCACTTTCTACTGCTTCCTCTAAAGACTTGTCATACAATGCTTGAAATTCATCTTTAATGTCACCAAGGTCAATCTGTAATGGAAAGTCTTTTATTACTTAAATGATTTTATAGGATCAATTTGTTAATAAACGAGTTCTAAAAATTATAGAATCCCTTATTTGTCTAGAATTTTATTATTTTTTAAAACACTAGTATCCAGCTAAATAAAATATATTTTCATTTGTGGATTTATTTGATATACTTTAAACATATTTTATTCGATAAATGAAATTTGACAAAAGGCAAAGCTTAAACTAGCCCTCTCCTTGAAATGGGGCTTGACGCCACTTTCCAATATATCTCATTAATATCGTTTTTTTTTTGTTGGTGTAGGCCAGAGTACCAACTTTCATCACGTCACTGACAAACATTATCAAATACAATGGTAGTCGAATGCACCGTGATTGTGATAACTCGTGGTACACAGATGTTGGGCTAAAGTTATATTGAACACATCAGTTTAACTACCATCTCTCTGAATCCGAAAGACTATACAACACATATTGTACGTCATTTTTTTTTCTAAACGCTTACACTCAGTTCTTATTCTTTTCATATATATGACGCTAAACGGGGATAGTTTAGATTTAAAAAAAATATACTAGTGACGGTTCACGATAAAGCCCCACGGTATTCCCTAAGATATTTCAAGAACCAAAATTCAACACTTTCTGTATACTGCATAATCTTACCTCACTTCTTGAAACAATGAGTCGGATAAGATCAGAGTCATCTGTTCCAAATCCTTCCATAGCTTTGTTAAGTCTTGTGGCAAAGTATCTTTGCAAGTTTCTGGCACATTGGACTATAAAATCAAGAAGTAAATGTGAATATTTAGTCGTTATATTTATTGCTAGTCCCTCTTTACCACGCAATTTACCAAAATTCACTTTAAAATAAAATAGGACCAAATTAGGTGTGAAATTCGGACAATTGCAACTATTTGTTTTTGAATATTTAGTTAATCTTAAATGATACAATCTCTAACTTGATACAAACCCAGATCAGGAAATATACATGAAATCTGAATATCTTATAAACCATAAAATTTAAGTTTTTCAACATGACGGCAGCAAACCTAAATATACATACTGATTGACAAAAATCCATCTTATAGATCAGAACTTGTTTCACTTTTAATGGCATCTTCAATTGAAGTTCCTCCTGATAATTCTTCGTATTTATCAAAAACTGCATTCAAATGGTCAAAACTTCTGACACACAAAATGGCATTGATTTCAGCTTCCTCTGTTCCAAGTTGAGCAGCACCAGCCTGTAATCACGTGACAATTTGTATAAAATACAAAATTATCAATGTTAAATAAAACTGGAAAATTTAGGTATACATTAGCATATACAGTGGAATCACAATCGTCGCAACTTCGGCTAAGCCCGTACCATTGAAACTCGCCCGAGGTTTGCCAATTGAGTAAAACAAGTCATCTACTTCCTACAAAGTTTATCTTTGTGTACTATTCCGTGATTTCCCAGAATTAACATTACTTTCATAGCTATTCAATGTCCTGGTTAATCTGACATATTGTGGTATCAAATTTTGGAAAGACAAAATTCTGGCATAATCGTGTGATGTTTTCATTTACAAAAATCGAAATTGCGTGATTGGATGTTCTTACCGTCTAGTGTAAATATTTCATGCATATTCATGACGCCAGGGGCCAGTTGTTCAAAAGTTTACCACTTTTTTCAATTTCGAATATTAAAAACACTATGAAAGTCTAAATTCATGAATGATGAGGCATCTTCATCACTGGAGGTTGAGTGCAAATTTCCATTAAAATATACTGACCGGTCACCGATAAACAGGCATTTGAAAAAAGTGATTAATGAATGATGACGTAGGAACCCTGCTTTGTATTAGAGCGACACGCTGATCCGAAATTCTGAAGTGCTAGCTCATGAAAGCAACAGTCCGCAGGAAGACTGCAACTTGACCCAGACACATTATTCTGACCAGGGTTTGTTCTTATTCCTAAATGTTGCGGGCTCAGCGGAGAAGCAGCAAATACCAATTTTAACGTCTTCGGCTTGACAAATCAGGGGATCACCGCAACTTCCGCACTCGAAGCGAGCACGCTAACGCTAATCACTGAGGCTGTTGAAGTAAGTTTTGAAAACCACAGTAGAAAAGGGACAAGGGACATATAAATGAATCTAAAAAATTTTAAATAACAACATCTTAACATTAAGTGCCTTAGAATGTTTAGTTTAAAGAACTGTATACAACAGATTTAGCAAAAAATAAATGCAAGAGCTGGTTCATTATTGGAGGCGTCTTTGTGTAGAAATACTAATGGCATTTGTTCCCCGAATTTCGAAAAAAAAACAAGGTGTTAGCTTTTAAAAACTTAAGAATCAGCGTGTTTGTAATTTACGTTTGAAATTTTGGCAGGGAAAAATTTTCTCTTGCTTGATCATGGGCTTTGTATTAGCAGATTTTTCCTATTTAAACCCATCAAGAAATAGTAAGGCGTTCATATTCATGATAATATCTCAAATGATCTCAAATTTATAGATTTAACTGATATTGTACAAAATAAAATTGGGGACATTGGACACTAAAACAGTATGACAATCTGAAGTAATGCTGATCATCAGTAGCAGACATTCTACAGCACATATCCATCTCTGTAGGGCATCTCGGTCAGATGATTTTTGTAGAAGGCATTGTCTGAATCGTTGCTAAAGTAACCTTACGTTGTATATTTTTGTTTGTTTGATTGGGGTTTAACTCCAATTTCAACAATATTTCAGTCACATCGCGGTGGTCAGTTTTACTTGTGGAGGAAGCCATAGTGCCCGAAGAGAACCATCGACCTTGGGCAGGTAACTGACAAACCTGATGACGTGCATGGGAGTTAAACAAAACTAGGTTTTTTGGTAAGAATTCAAACGTGAACTCGCGCAGTATCCGTGATATATACTACAGTGATCTGTACAGGTAAATCAACTACCTAGACAGCTCGGCCACCTAGGCCCCATCTAACGTTAGAGTTATAGTTTCTAAAACGTACATCATAGATTTTCTGGGCATCCTCCTCAACTCTTGTGTAATCCACATCATCAGTATCTCTTCCACCTTGGACCAGAGCCCTCATCAACCTCCCAAAGTACCCACTGGTATCACTTTGTAATGCGTCTTCTAAGGTACAGTCATATCCTACAAGGCAAGATGATTGGTTTACATCTAGAAGCAAATATTTAATGCATATACCGGAGGAGAGCTGAATGAATCCTGTTTTGAACTGGACCGACACGCTGAGTCGGATTATTAAAGTACTAGATCACTTAAACAGAAGCCTACAGGAACTAAGATATGATATCAATACTGACACATTATTTTGAATCTGGACAGATAAGTCTGCACTTACTCCTCAATGGAAGTGCTTAGCGGAAAGCAATAACTACCAGAAAATACAGTCTTTTATTTGACCCGCCCTGGGATCAAACCAGTGACCTCCCACATTCGAGTCGAGCATCCTAACCATTGCACCACATAGATGTTTACTTAAATTGCTCAATATATTCTAACTTATCTTCAAATTTCGTAATTTTTAACTCTTTTACATCAAATTAATGATAAGATTATCTGAGGTCAAATTTTAGCTTGTAGTGTCCTTTTATATTGGATGCTTCAAAACAGATTTAAAAGACATATGAACCTCGACATGAATCATTTTCTTATTTGTCACCAAGAATAATTCCTGTTTTTGATGGAAGATTAATTTTCTCCGCTGAGATAGCTAAGCAAAATAAACTAAACCTTACAGGGATTGTATGTCATACAGTTTCCTCGTTTTCTTCGTTTGGACAACAAGCATGGTAAGTCTTGCTTCTGATTGGCTGATCAAAAGCATTCCTAATGTTATTTGTTTCGACAACAAGCATGTCAAGTACCGATTCTGATAGGCTGGTCGAAAACATTCCCTGCAAATACCTAGTGTAAGAGGTGAAACTTTATAGAATCATTCAGCTATTGAAGGACTCAATGTACTTCCCATATTTTGTTCTGCTCCAAACATAGCTATGGAAAACTCTTTTATCAGGTTGCACATTTCACTTCGCCATTCTGGAAGTACACCATGAAAGTTCCTTTACAGAAAGTGGCTGCCATGGAGTGCTCTTTATTTTGGTTTTATTTAAGCATCTGACCAATATTCTGTTACTGTGGATGGACCTTTAGGCACGGATCATTTGATTTTCGGGGGGGGGGAGGCTGGGATTGGTATACGGTCAGAATTTTATTATGTATAGTTAAATGTAATGTAGGAAATTTTCTTTGGAAAAGTGGACCAGAATATTTTTTTCACTCCGGATACTGATCAGATTATTTTTTTGGACAAAAATCAGGGTCAGATTTTTTTCTTTCTAAAAATCGAATAGTCCGTGGTTTGTACTGATGAGAAATCGCAAATGTTGACAAGTTTAAGGTGAGAGCTTGTAGCAGAGTTATGAATTGTATCTCTTTAAATAAACAATTTACCTTTTTCGTATAATTCTTTAATCTCTTCAATTTCTTGGTTTGATCTTGAACACATAATTTCAACTAAAGTAGATTCATCTGTACCTAGCCCCTGAAACAAAAATATGCCACAATAAATCCATATCGTGCAGTCAGGACAATTAAAATAATATTATATTTGGAAACTTGGCAACTTGTTTAATAAAAGAAAAATGCTGTTGTATATGAAAAAAAATTACCCGAGTCGTCAGTCATGCTATCATTGTGTGCATAATGAGATAAATATAATACAGGCTTATCACAAACGATTATATAATTTTGTACTTAAAACGGCTTGCAAAAATTGATATATAAATAGAATATTACTTTTACTAAAACTTAATGGGCTCTCAAGTCCATTTATACATAATGGAAAGTTTAAATCCAAATATTATGGAAATATTATGTCTGTCTGGCATATATTGGTCATCCTCACAATGTCAGGGGTCCTGTGTCCAAACTTGTCCGTTGGAACCACGGACAATTGTGGACGTAGGACCCCTGACATTGTGAGGATAAGCATTGGTGTACTCGATCCATTTCTCACTGGTCCCATGATCTGTCTTCAACTATAATTATACGGTTGACTTACACTGAGGGATTTGTGCAACTCCTTGACATCCAGAAGTCTTGGTGGTGTCAACATTGCAATACAAACATCCTCAAAATCTCCACCGAGTTCACCTTTTAGCTCTTCTATGAGATACTGCAGAAAAGAAACAAACAGCTGTCATAGTAATTGTCTGATTGGAATTAATATAACACCACTTTCAATAATATTTCAGTAATATTGCAGCGACAAATTTTAGTGGAGGAGGAAGCCGGAGAGACCACCTACCTTGGCCAGGTAACTGACGAACCTTATCACGTGAACGCAACGTTTTTGTTTGGTACGATTTCAGGCTGGACGCCGCATAGGTAATAGGCTACAGTGATCCCTTTTGTAGTTTTCGAAAAAGAGAAGGCTAATGCCGCTTCAAAAGGCTAAATTTTCCGTCCATACCCATACTCCCTTTTTCCAGTGGCAGTCAAAAGCCGTTGCCCTGTTTTGTCCAATCCCACCCTTTTTTCGATATTGATACTTGTTGAACTTGTTCTTGTCTTAAATATGCATGCAATAATTGCCACTGGACGTTAAGCAACAATTTCTCAATCAATATACAGCTAATATCTATGATGAGAGCATTGGGAAGGCAATAATCTTGTTTGTCTTGCAATTTGATGATTTAAGTCATGGTAAAAAAATCCCTGCTTAAGGGTCGTTTTTGGTTGAGGGGTGTATAAATACTCGATCACCACATACCAAAGGCAGTGTCAGGAAAGAATAGGCAATAATTATCTCAGTCCTCAATGCACTGGTCCTCCAAATGGCTTCCTTGATTGTGGGGGTGTATAAATTCATAAATCGTCAGGAAAAGGACGTTTAAACACCCTGTTTGTAGAAAATGTCACGTTCTTTGTACGTTGAACATGTGAAAGACCCCATATCTCGTTTGAGCAGGCGACCAATTGCAAGGCTTATTACCCCGACAATACCCATCCACATTTTTCCAGCGGAAATAAAATTTGCTATCTCTGATGCCCCCACCCTGTCTACAGTCTACATATTCATTTATTGTTTGTTAACTTTTCCCGTCTTGAATATGGCTGAAATGCTGTACGTTGATCGTTAGGCAGCAATCAATCAATCGGCAATCAATGGTAAACGTTTTTATCTTTATTGCAAAATTCAGGTAAAACAACACTAAACATGACAGTACAAAAGTAACATAAAAGCTTACTGAAATAGTTTGTTTTGACCAATGTGAACCTCATGTTCGCGCTTCTTAAGATCGCTTTATAAAGTAACAAACATAAAAACATCCGACAAAATATTTTTTGTGAGATTCTGAATATTGTTTCCTCATTTCGTCTTGGACTAAAAAATGGCCAAATAGAACAATATTTGACAAGACGCATCTATGCTAGGTCCTTTATAAACTTATTTTTCCTGATCAAACAAAATATTACCGCCATGAATGATTTTTGTTTCTGATTGGCTAATACATTAAAAATCCTTTAAACCAATTGTCCAAATGGAATGTTTGACAGAAAAAAATGTGTCATTCATATAAGTAAAACAACAATCGTGGTCACTGTTGGTCAGTTAAGCATGATTCTGTGACTGTTTTGATAGTATTGACACGAGTGACTCGATTTGCTTTATTTCGCATGGAAAAAACCAAAACCCAACGAAATAATAAAAATACTGGTAAAATTTGTAATAGATAGATACTAAAATTTGCAATGCTTATGATAATTACCAAACGTATATTTTCCATTTATGAAAATGAGTTATTTAAATCTCAGCTACTGAAAGTATTATCAAAATTTATAGCGTTGATATTAAGGGAACTCAATCGTGATACATCGCTTTACTCTATATTGTAGGTTTTATCTTATTTAGCCTCAGTGGTAGATGCTAAGTACGTGGTGACAGCGTATAATATTATACAAATCAATGTCGAAAGCATCATAGAAAACGAAGACAAGCTAATCATGTTGGGCTTTTTACTTGCCTTTATCAGAGGATATGTGGCTCACCCTGGCAAAAAAGATTTGAAGAGTGATAATTCGAGTGTATTAGAAACATTACTCTATTTGGGCAAATCACCCC
>JARWCS010326924.1:0-12428 GCA_034783895.1 Geukensia demissa | reverse complement strand
TTTAATTATGTTTTATTAAGAAAACAAATACTAAGTTGTTCATATAAGAAGTGGCTCAATGTTAGATAGCCAATATACTAACAATGTCGATGTCTATTGCCTTGAATAAATTTGATATTTTAATACTTACATCCTTTGTAATATCTTTCTTCTAATAATTGGTCATAGACATTGATTAATGTTCTTCATTGGATTTTAAAAATTGTCATGTTGTTTAGAGAAATTGTCAAGGATTGTTTTTGTAATAGTTGTAAATATAAAGGATTTATTCGTGTTATTCCAGTTTTAGTTATCAGTGTAGTGTTTGTGTTCTATGTTTGTCTTTCGTTTCATTTTGTTGGCCACGGTCTGTCTTCCGACTTAACGATTTCTGTCTGCCCCTTTGATATCTTCGAATTCCTTTTTATGGATGTTTTTTCAAGTTATTTTCAGCAAGAAAAGTATTGAACCCCACGAGATAGAAATTAGCCTTATGCAGGCAAATACAATACTATGGAAGCTACAGTGGTATGAATAGATTTTAAAAGGCCCACGACGTTTGTTCTTTTCCTAGAAAAATATTTGTTTCTAAGCTACAATACTGAAAAAATCTGGCCAAAATGTATTATTGCCGCAGTTTTTATTTGCAGTTTGCATAAGATTTGTTTCTATCTGACTTAAGGGTTTACCCAACACATAAACGAAATAACTCCGTGAACATCATCTAAATGTTTAAATCAAGTATCATTTTATATTAAAATTAATGGGGGTACCCAACACCTAAAGGTGCTCAATGTTTTTATGATAAAATTACTATATATTTATTGAAATAATTCCAGGGAAATGTGTGGTTCAATTTTCTTGAAATTTTCATGTTTTCCTTCTTTCGTCAAAGTAAATATCTAAACAAATTATAAAGAAAATTAAACGAGCGGAATTTATTTTCGTAATGTTGTTGGGTACCCCCTTAACTCAATTAATATATCAAAAGAATTCAGAGATACCAAAGGTGCAGACAGAAATAGTTAAATCAGGAGACTGACAAGACCATGGCCAACAAAAAATAAATTTAAACAAAAAATAGTATGCAAAACACTACACTGAATCTAAAGCTAGAGCTACAAGAAATCTACAAAAAATAGGATGAGTTCAGGTGCTCCGGAAGGGTAAGCAACACCTGCTTCAATAATAATAATACTTAGAAATCGAATCGAAAGAAAAAGTTGGTGCTATTAGACCAAAAATGACTCCAGAAGAAAGATAAAATTTTCCATTTTAAAATTTTTTAAATGTGCTTTTTCAAATACTACATGACTTCCAATGCTGCCTCATTGCCATACAATAACACAGGCGCGTAAAATATAAACGTCAAAATATTGGACCTAAATGCTGGCAGAACTATAAAATGCTGTAAAATACAACAAATCAGTATATATACCGGTACTGTAAAACATTGTCGAATTTATTACGAGTCCTGTATTATATACTAAAATTGTTACCAAGTGGTTCGATTAGAATGGATCCTGATAGAATTTTATCAGCAGTATCGTTAAATTCTAATTCTGCACACCTCGTATCTTTACCAGGCCAATACATGTACACATTTACAGGGACGCATCCAGGATATTTGTGTGGGGGGACATATGGCAAAGCAGTTCGCCTTTCCCACCTGGATCTGATACTGCATATACCATATAAGCTTTTGTATGTGAAGTTTCTGGAAACAAGTATATGCAGTATTCTCCCTAAATATTGTTTTCTATCAGGAACGATTCACATAGGCATGTTGAATATTGTCTTTTACTATTACTGGTAAAATTTCCTATATTTACTATATGAACAGCTTTATAAACTCTATAAAATGAAGGCATTTTGTTGTCCGATTTATTAAAAATATACAAAGATTGTAAATGGTGTTTACTGGTCAATTATTATTTTTACCATAATGATTGTTAATTGTTTTATTCGTGAAAAGGGTGTTAGCTAATTAGGTTTTATTCCTGAAACCGGTAAGATCCTAACTTACTAGAAGCTGTTCTACACTGGTTATTAACTAGTTAGAGGATTAAACCAGCTAACCCTTAATAAGATTCACATATAATGTAATTTCATACCCAAGGGAGTGAAGATACTTTAAAGTACATGTACGTATAGCCTTTCTGATCGAAACAATTGTATCTCAAGTTGAATGAATTATATAAAAAATAGAAGATGTGGCATGATTGTCCATTAGATTTTTTCCGTCCGCCACATCGTGACGGAAGAACCTGGTAATGGTCTGCTTCCGTTAGTCCGTCCTTCAAAGTAATTCCTCCAAAAACTACTATACTCTTTGTCAGGCTTTTCTGGAGTGTGATTTTCGAACTTCATAAATTTATTTGTGCGATTCTGCCTTTGTATTTATATTCATGGTTTAGGTTTAACGCCATTATATAACGTTTTACATGCTAGTATCTGCCCCTGAAATTCTTTACGGAGATTTAACATTCAGGATCGGCCATCTTCGTTTTTGGCGGGAGCGCTTAAGTTTGACCTTGATAAAGTAATTTAAAAAAATCTGCAATTGCTTTTGTTCGGACCTTTCCTTGCGATTCAAATAAAAAGAATTACTTTTAAATTTCCATTCAAGTGGGCCATAAGCCATTTTTGCATGTTATCTTATCCTATTTTAATTACTTAGTTATTACGCAGCGTTGACAATGTGTACTCCCGGTCCCGCGCTAGCGCGTGCAAAGAGCCACTTCCGGCAAACAAATGGTTGACTTTACAATGTAAAATTCCTGTAGAGAATTAAAAACTCGGCGCAACTTAAAATACATCGTGATTGCTAAAAATTATTATTGCAACTTACTTGCACTTTTTTCAATCTACAACATAATCACTATTTTATAAGAATACGGCAGACATTTTTTCTTCCATGACGTTTTTACCCATTCCAACAAACTCTGACATAGAGTATAATCAAATTCGAATGAAAAATAAAAATTTCTCATCTCCTGCAAAATTGCATTTTTTTTAACCCTTTGATACCTTTTATATAAAAATTGGTAAATGCTATAAATAATGCTTGGTGAAACTTTTGTTGCATTTTTCATGAGGAATAATTTAGAGAAAATCACATCAAAATCAGATGAAAAATAAAATTTTTCAATAACAATAAGAGATAGGTCATGATACTTGTGGATTGTTATGTTGGCTGTGTCCTGGGGAATACAAAAAATAAAAATCCAACAAAATTGGACAAAAAATTGAAAACTAACATTTGAAAATTAAAAAAAAAACCTTTTGGACCCTCCTTAAAAAGGGGCAAGGCTAGATTACCTTAAATCAATCCCAACCTTTATTTTATATTGGGTATCACTGTGTTAAAATATCAAATGGATCCAAATAATATAACAAAAGTCACTGAACGGAAACCTAACTGTCCACAGACCATGACGACAATGATGACATGCCCATAATATAATACAACCACAAAACTTTGCAGTCGTGTAAAAACTCAGTTTAAGTTTTGTGTTAGGGACATTCAAAAAAAATCTATCTTAACCAATAGAAACAATAAACTTGCATACTTACATATTTGATACATAAAGGGTGACAAGTTCTGGTGGAACATAATCAAATACAGGATTATGAACTTGAACTTTAGATAAAATTTCTCCTTCAGAAAAGTTGAGTACATCTTGTGGACTAACAAATTTATTAAAGGCATCCTGAAATGGATAGATTATAAACTGATATTTCAAAGAGTAATTTTCATAATATCCTTTTAGAATTGCTGTATCTCCTTCCCTTTCATAAAAGACACATAAATCTTTCAAAGATATTTGATTTATGTTAGAAAGACTATAACAATAAGAATTACATTCACATCTGGTTTTATAACTGAAAATATATTATTTTTTTAAGTTATCAAATAAAATTGTTTATTCCTCCATCAGATACTATTTTATCATATGTCCCTTTTAATTTAATATATTCTTGAAATATATAAAACTTAGATTATAAGCTGTTCATATTATCAATACATGTACAGAGACGTGCAAAAAGTATTCGGTCACTGCTGTTTACCACTATTTATTTCTTATAAAACCACATTTTTTTCTAAAAATTATTGTAAAATCATTTGTTGTCTGCTTCAATTAAATTTTTACCATTGAGCACAAAAAAGTATAGTTTCATGGTATATTTGTAAAATTATTTTCTGATTTGCAGATTGAAAGAAGCAACAATTTAAAAAGAAAGTTTATATTTTTGTGTCATAATTTCCTGTATAGAAAAAAAAATAGCTGATTTGCCAATTACCGACTTTGTTTCCATTCTTTAAAGAATTTCACTAAATGGGAAATAATTCAATAGAAAATGAGACCATACGACACAGGACAAGTTGTCAGAATTGGTGACCAATCCCTTTTAAATTGGCAAGCTAACATTTGAAATCTTTTAAAGGTCATACTATTTCAACCCGTTTCAAAGATAAAAGCTAAAAACCATACTGATCAAGAGAAAATAATTTTTGCATTGGTTTGCATTAGAAATCTCTGACTTAGTCCAGTCTAGAGTTGCTTCCCTTAATATAAGAGTATAATACCTAGAGTCAAATTCGGAATCCCGTTTTAATTGGCAAATGGATTAATGTGACATTATAGATTTACTTGTACACATGAGATTTTTTTGTCATGAATATTTACACCATATCCCTTTTTTTCTATATCAAAGAATAACTCTCTGTTTAAATCATCAGTTTTGTGAAACAACTAATCAGAAAATAATATGTAAATAAGCAATATAACTATAAAATATTCTGATTTTAATGGTTTATATTTTTTTTAACTGGACAAAGAATGACTTCACCAAATTTTTTGAAAAATTGTGGTTTTATATGAAATATATAGTGAAAAAGACATTGACCAAATACTTTTTGCATGTCATTGTATATATGATGGGTCTACAATAGATTTGATAGGGTAAATAAGGAATACATACCTGATCATAAGAACAAAGATACTGTGGTGATAATTTAAACATAGCAGCACACACTATTAACTGAAAATACAAAATAGTAACTTTATACACTTGAATTCTTTTTGCTTGATGCTTTCTCATTTTACAGAATAACATGAAAACTTTAAAAAAGAAACAAGTATGTATTGTATTAATGTACAAACATGAAAAATTAAATAAATTACACAATTTGATAAAGATAAATAATTAATGTCCTATACAGACTGTTAAGGTTTAAAGCCATTTTCAATATTTACATCAGTGCCTGGATGGAAGAGTGATCTAGGTAGTTGATTTTAACTTACCTGTACAAATCACTGAAGCCTCTCACCTACATGGCGCGAGTTTGCACCTGACTTTGTACTGTACAATAAAAGTTGTGTTTGACTCACACATGATAAGGTTTGTCAATTAATTGCCCAAGGTCATGGTTCTCTCAGCCACAATATGACTTGAATATTGTTGAAAGTAGTGTTAAACTTCAATCAAACAACAACAACAAAAATAAATCAGTCATAACATGGTCTGTTTTACTGTTGGAGGAAGCCAGAGTGCCTAGAGAGAACCACCAACCTTGAGAAGGTAACTGACAATTGTCAGCCTTATCATTTGTGATGTGAGTTGAACGCACTCTTTCTTATGGTACAAAGTACGGCTCGAACTCACACTGTAGAGGTGATAGAGTGATCTGTACAAGTACTTTTAAATCAGCTACCTAGACCACTTGGACACAGGCCCCTGTCCTATATAGAAAATGGTGATGTGGTATGATTATCTATGGGACAGCCATCCAAAATGTGTTAATCACCAACTTCTACACGTTGCCATAATGCCTTCAAGAATGGAAACATGGTCACATTATGACAGTATACTGCATATATGATTTAACTTTAGCATTATTTAACTCAGAATTAAAAATATTGGAAAATATTGTAGTAGATTACGTGAATATTATTTGCTGAAAGTGAAGTATAAATTTTACAGCTCTTTCATTTATTTTCTTCTAGAACAAAACATGACTGTAACATCATGAAGGAAAATAAAAATATTATCATGAATTGATTTAGTATATCCAAATGCCAATTTTGTTTGTTATCATTACCAGTATACAGTTATTGGTTGGGTCTGAGAACAACGGCTGTTTTGTTCGACCCTCTGACTGAACTGTTGCCTTGAGCCTACAGCTTCGATCAATAGTTAGTCCTCGGGTCAAACAAAACAGTTGTTTTCCAAGGAACCAACAACTGTTTTGCTTGACCCGAGGACTATAACAGTTTTGTTGTAACTTTGTCGATCAGAACTGATCATACGACATGATCAGCAAATTGAAATTAAGCCACACCCACAGAGTCAACAGACAAAACTGTTGACCGGGGCAAAATTTATAGAACTGTTCCCTGCTGCTATTGAAAATTATTACTGTTACAAAACAGTTAAAACATTAAGGTTTTGTTGTAATTACTTTTCAGTTTTATAAAGGTATAAAAATGAACTCTATTTATCTGTAACACATCATCTACAGTAAAAATTCTGACCCTTTTATTTATAAATAAGTTAGGGCTATTCCATAAATAAATGAAAATGGTGGTCAGAAAGAACTTACTATTCTTCCCCACAATGTTTAGTGTTTTGATTTTGTTATTTCCTATAATTCATAGGCAAATCTTTCTATAATAACCACTAATCATCAAATTTTCATGTGTACCTAAACTTACCGGTACAGAGTAATGTTTGGCTGCTAAGGCTATGGCATGACTTCCATTAATGGCCTTCAGACTGTCAACAGAAAAAACAAGACATACTGTGAGCAAAACTCAAAAAAGATCCCCCTGCTCCACCATGGATTATCTGCCCTTGGAATGAGCGAAGATGAATTTCCTTCCTATATGCATATCTACACATTGTTTCTTATGTTCATGTTAAGTTTTATTGAAATGGATTGAATGATTTAGGGTGAGATGTCCTTACAAAGGACGGACAAACAGAGAGTCCGGGTGAATCATATATACCCCAAACATTGTTTTTTCAGGGTATACTAAAATACCAACCACAGTACATTGTACTAGTAACAACAGGAAAATCAAAGGTTATGATGACTGAACGTTTTGTTTATATACTGCTGAGCTCAAACATACATTTAAGAGAAATGCTCACCATACTAACATAAGCTTCAACAAAAAATTCTAAGTAATTGTTTTTCGTTCACAAATCTCATAGCAAAAGAATAATAGCTCTTAAAAATATTTTCAGTTAAACATATATTAGTAAACAAGTGTTGACATGTCTCACATTGTATAAACAGCTTTGACCCTATAAATATATGGACACACCCAGTTTAATATAATATATCTATATCATACCATCAGTACATTTGAGTTATTAAGAAATGGACTTTAAATGATAATATTTTGCCAATTTTACAAAGCAACTCAACCATGAGTATTAGGTCAAGGACATATGACAGACTGACATGAACACCTAATAATAAATTGGCAGACCAAACACTGTTGTCCTGACATGTGTCATTACTTAAAACATGGAAAACAGAGAGAATTATGCAAACTTTAAGTGAAAACTTGTACTATCATGATGATCTTTACTTGGACATTCTTAACAAAAGTCTCTGGGTATTATATGTGCGAACTAGACTTTTTTCTGGGTTTGGGTGGCTGAAAATGCCCTGTATATTATGAGCGAATGCGTATTATCTATGTGTATACTGTATAGACCAAAATATGATGTCTAGGTATTACAGTTGTTAAGAAATGTGGCAGACTGACATGTATTCCTAATAATGTATAACCATACCCAATAATGTGATCTACTATAAGTAGTTAAAGAGAAATGGATCTAAGCATGAAAACTTACTGAGAAACAGATCTAAGCACAAAAACTTGATGCTGAGTGTATAATGAGCCATGCAAATGAGGTCAAGAACAAATGTTATGTGGTTAGTCGACAATTTCATAATAAGTGCTATATATACACCAAATTTGGTCCTCCTTACTTTAGTAGTGCAGATATATACAGATTTAAAAAAAACTTATGTCGCCACCACCTGAAAAACCTATATCTCATTTTCGCGACTACATCATAGGCAAGCAAAAATGATCAAAACACTTGAGATGTTTAGGGCATTCACTGTCAAATTTCTGTCAATATAAAAAACTACCCCATGATAATTTTTGAATTTTTTGGAAAAAAGTTTTCTAGGAAATATCTAGGATAAGTTCATGAGCAATATGGATGATACTCTCATATTCGAGAAATAAATCTATAAATTTTTTTTTGTTCATTTACCCTCCGTTAGCCATGACAGTATGTGTTCCCATGATCACTTTGTTTACTCTTGACATGATGGCAAACACAGCGGAGTCATTAATTACAGTTGTTTCAATACCAGCCTTGGCCAGACTCATAGCAAGTTCTTGTCCCTGTAATTTATAAACATTTTTTTCTCAGAATTACTTATATTAATTGATTTCATCAGTTTTCTTTATTTAGAAGATTTTAATTTGTTAGGTCTAAAACTTTTTTGTACATTTACATGTAAATTTTTTATTCTTATTTTCTTTTCATTTTCATATTTTGATAGGTGTTAGATATCTCCCATCTCAGGATTGTGAATACAAAATTATTCTATATATCATTCTGAGTACCATTCCCAATTAACTTTGCATATACAGTGAGAGTATATTTGTGTTTTTTTATATTTTTTTTTTTTTTGTATTTCATTTAAACAGTGCTTAAATTTTTATTTTTCTTGTGATTTTTCTTGCTGAGATATTTTCTTATTTGGTATGCACTAACATTGGTTAACACAATTTCCGCATGGTACCCAGTTTTGGCATTTTAAGAATAAAAGGCTCTTCTTCATTCCATTTTTTCAAAAAAAAAGGAAGTCATTTCATAATCGGTTCAAAAAGTTTTTGTCTCCATGAATATTCAAAAAATCGATATATGATTATAAAAATATGTTTCAGTTGTTTTATTAAGGTCTAGAAGTTTGGAATGCCAACAAAATATGATGGCTTAGAAAATAACCCCATTGCAAACCTGAGAGAAAGTAACCCATTTTTTCTGAGTCAGTAAGTGCAATGCTGTGGTTAAATAAACAAAGGAAATGAACAAATTTTGTGGCAAAAGGTTTGAAATTTTATCTGGCAACATAAAATATTAAAAAAGAAATAAAAGCAATAACTGACAATGAGTTCAAAATTTTGATGCCAAAATTTGGTTACATTGACCCACAGAAAAACGCATGAAATCCCCCTTTTTCAAATGCTGATTGCATTAAGAGAGAAAATAGAATTTTTCTATTTTTTTACACTTTAATTATTCATAAAGGTCATAGTCACAGGCTCATTTATACTCTGTTGCGCGACTACCGCACGATGTCATGCAATTTTTGTTGGGATTTAAAGTATTAACAAACTACTACAGGTATAATCACCCAGCCATTTTTGTGAGACTTAGCACGACATCGTGCATGGTATCGAGACTGTCACGTGACGATTTCTTTTGAAGTATAAAAGAGCCCTATGAGTTTAAAGGTATTGATGTAACACAAAATCATTTTACAGAAAACTATCTGATTGAATATTTACCATAGTCTGATCATTATCTAATTTAGGAATTATATTAGTAACTCACATGATAAAACGGGGCACATTCTACAACCATCACCTGGAACTTTCTTTTCTTTGCTGCTTTCTGAAAATATATAAGCAGATATAATATGTTTGGTTGTATGCTCACACTGATTTATAAGGAATATCAGCAAACAAGAAGTGGACATGCAACAGATTCAAAACTGTCTAACACAATAAAGATCTCCATGCTGAGGCTCAGTGTCAACCTGTGAAGTTCCTGACAATATGTGATAGAAATTTTCCAACATCAAAAAGTGTCTAAGTTATGGCAGACAGAAATTGGACATGCAACAGATTTGAAACTACATTGTACATCACACAAAATATTTCTTTATACCGAACCTCTGTGTCAAATATCAGGAAGGTTACCTTTTTCTTTCGGAAAGCCCTTTCCCCCAAAGTTTGTAATCGGTTAAGGTAGACAAGGTGTTTGAAGAATGCCTTGCTCACTGCAGAAAAAAGTCAACTTTGAAATAACAAGGCTTTTTGCCACTATAAAAGATTAAATTTTGGGTCCCCACCCTATCTTTAAAGTCCTTGCTTTTTTGTGTCCCATATAATTTTGAATTTCTGGTTTATTTTGATAAGTTGAATTCTCCAATATGCATGAAATATTTTCTGACCAACAATAAATCAAATTAGGCAAAATCAAAAATATCAGAAACACAGTATAGAGTGAAATATGAGATAATTTGTGTATATGTTGTATCAGGCATCGTGATTAAATTGCAATCTAATGCTTTGAATAAACAAGACTCTGAGAAAATTTGCATCAATTTAAATATTACACAGATATTGATAACAAATGCATTAAATATCCATTACTTTAGATAAGTAATTCATTGAATTACCATTACATTTCTATATGTTATTGTCAGAAAGACAAACAAGACACAACCTGCACAATCAAAACAAATATACATCTATGAAAATGCAATGATGAAGACAAGTCAGACTAGAGAATAGTATTTAAGATGGATAAGTTCAGAATGTCAGTTAGGCATTTTTATTGTTTCATTTGAGCATCAGACATGGTATGTATGGTTGATGTACTGTGTTAATTGTTCTTTTCTTGGGCATCTAATGTGTACAAGATATACTTATACACAAATAATTTTACCAGAACAATAGATACATTTATTCAAATGCTAATAGAAAAATATGCAATGCACAAAACACTCTTACTGAAAACTGCATTCATTTATTTTTGTTGACATCAATTTTCATAGATTTTCAATAAAGTATAATTTTCATGGTTTTTTTTCTTAAAACTTAAAAAAAAATAAACTCTGTAACTCTGTTTTTAGTGCACCTGATCTTTTAGTAGTCCGATTTGAACCATACATAGCATCTAAACTATGAAATGAAGAAATTCATTTACACAGTTATTGTGGCTATTTATTTGTAAATAGGTAAAAGAAGAAAAAGCAGAAAATAAATACACAAAATTCATCAGTTTTCATCACTAATCAATATTTTATTTTCTTAAGTAGTAAACTTGATTTATGTATGGCAAAGTCAAACTGAAAGAAAAACTGAATTTTTTCTCAGACATTAGACATAAAAAATGTCAGATTCCCCAACACTTGTTCATGATATAGGCCAGTTGTTATTAATACCTCTTTATTCAATGTTTGCGTTTTAAAAGCTTTTTTGTCCTATTCCTAGAATACACATATTACCTTAAGGAATGCTTCCACAGTTTTTGATTTTCCTGCTGTTAGTATAACCTCATTTGAGTGTATGTGTTCTAGTGCTTGACCTGCTATATTTTCTGCACTGTAAATAAATAAGAAAAATCTTAAAGATAACAAAACAACAGGCAAATATTCACAAAAAGTCGTAGGACTTACCATAACTTGTAAATCCTGTATTACATTTGTAAGTTACAATCACTCGTAAAACTTACAACCTTTTGTGAAATGTTCACCAGGAAACTATTCAATGGTATAATGATAACAATATACCAGGAAATTATTAAATAAATAAGGTGATACAGAATCTGGTAAAAACATTTTGAGATTTACTAATATTAAAGCTGCTGTGCTAGCAAACTCAACATAGAATAAATTTTAAAAATTGATGTTCATGAATACAATATGAAAACTTTTGCATGAAAACATGTAAACTTAATGAAATACTTCAGCTTACTAATTGATCATTTAGTTCCCATTTAGCAAGACACCAGACAAGAAGACCTTTGAGCAAATTTCTCCTAGGGTCTTACCAGTATGGGCTAGAGCAGATGTGAGTTGGTTAATGGAGATGCCAATCTAGATAGTCATGGGAAGGTTTGGTTACACGTAACACCACATTTTTGTATCAGTATCAAGACAAGCTATATCTAAATGTTTTTTTCATGTTTGTATATGTTTCCTTTGTTGTGCAGACAGAAATACCAGACACATTTTTTTTTATAACAACCATATTGCTGGTTTATGTGTTTTTCTCTGTAATCTTTGGCCAAGAGGTTTCAGGCATTTTTTTATGTATCAGTTAATCAGAAAGAAGAATCATCAATAGTGATCATGTTTTTGTCTGGTCAAGATGAAATAAGGAACTTGATTAGATACTTCCTGTCAAATATTGTTCTATTTGGCCAAGTAGTTTCAGAGAGTAACAAGAACTAGAGGCTCCTAGGAGCCTGTAATTGCTCACCTGTCTCAAACAGCCTTGTATTTCAACTTTGTGCAGATACCCAACAGATCAAAAATTCAAGCATAAACTTTGTGCAGAATACCCTAAGGAACAATCATACAAAGTTTCATCTAAATCCATTCAGTAGTTTCAGAG
>JARWCS010326913.1:0-12429 GCA_034783895.1 Geukensia demissa | reverse complement strand
AGAAATAAAGTTATCTCTCTTTGACAATCTATCTTAATTTTTATCATTTATTGTTCATCACATGGGAAGACGACTTTCTATAACCTTAGTGACCTAACATCAACAAGGAATCTTAGTTTTCTGCAAAAATTGTCATTTTCTTTTTAGTGGCAAAAATCAAGTCTCTCACATAAATATTAATTTTAGTTTAAAAGTTTGTCAGTCTCGTTGGCTGTTTTAAGACTTATTTTTTCTGTTATTTAATTTGTTATAGAATCCCGTCATAATCATCGTTAGAACTGGTAAAAGCCTTAACATAAAAAAACAATGAATTGATTGATTGATTGATTGATTGATTAAATATTCTTGAATACTAGTAGTATTTCAGCCATAGCAAATAGGAAAACGGAGATGTGGTGTGATTGCCCACTAGACAGCCATCCAAAACTTATAAATTATAAACATCTACTGGTTCCCCTAGGGTCTTCAATAATGGACACATGTCCACACCCTACGACAAGCTGTAAAAGAACCCACAAATGAAATATGTATTCTGTCAAAAATAATATGGTGTGAATGTTACTTACAAGGTAGTGAAAAACTCTTGTTGTTTTAGCTCTGATCCATAATAAAAGATAAGTGGACTAGATTCAATCCCGAACTATTTTTATTGAAAAAAAACATATTGGTAGCTATGGGAAATACAGATGAGCGATTCAGGCTCTTGGGAGCCTCTGGTTTCTTTAAAAAATAATAACTGTATTAGTGAGAATCATTTTTGACATTATAATTTCAAATTGTTTTTCTAATTATATTTGTTTTTTTATAGTATTTGAATCATATATCTGGCAGACATCCATGGAAAAAGAAATACAGTTATCTCTCTTTGACAATCTATCTTAATTTTTATCATTTATTGTTCATCACATGGGCAAGACGAAGTGACTTAACATCATCAAGGAATATTAGTTTCCTGCAAAAATTGTCATTTTCTTTTTAGTGGCAAAAATCAAGTCTCTCACATAAATATTAATTTTAGTTTTAAAGTTTGTCAGTCTCGTTGACTGTTTTAAGACTTCTTTTTTCTGTTATTTAATTTGTTATAGAATCCCGTCATAATCATTGTTAGAACTGGTAAAAGCCTAAACATAAAAAACAATGAATTGATTGATTGATTGATTGAATATTCTTGAATACTAGTAGTATTTCAGCCATATCAAATAGGAAAATGGAGATGTGGTGTGATTCCCCACTAGACAGTCATCCAAAACGTATAAATTTTAAACATGTACTGGTTCCCCTAGGGTCTTCAATAATGGACACATGTCCGCACCCTACGACAAGCTGTAAAAGATCCCACAAATAAAATGTGTATTTTGTCAAAAATAATATCGTTTGGCACGCAGTTTCGTGGAGTTTTGTTTTATGTATGGGCCAAATTAGTAACAAGAATCATCTATGGCAGCCATGTTTTAGTATGATCAATCAGAAAGAAGGAAAATTAACGAAGAAGCATACACAGATGCTTCTTGTTAAATATTTTTTCCATTTTTATTGAGAGGAGAAGATATATTAATATCTCAGTAAATCAGAATCTGGAACCATTTTTGCCGCCATATTTAAGCATAATAATTCAAATCTTTCACGGGGACTTCTTTTCAAATGTTGTTTCCTTTGGCCAAGCAGTATCAGAGGAGAAGAGATTTTTATGTATCAGCCAATCAGAAAAAAAGAATCATCCAAATAAGAAAACTTTGTAAATGACCTTGCAAAGATACTTCCTGTAAAATATTATTTCGTTAGGCCGTGCGCTTTCAGAGGACAAGATTTGTTTGTTTCAGTCATTGGCAATTAGAATCGAGAATCGCAAATTGCGGCCATGTTTTTTCCGACTGGAAAAAATGAGCAAACTATGTAAAGGTCCTTACATAGACGCTTCCTGTGTAGTTTGGCTTTATTTTGCCTAACCTTTCAAAGGTTAAGAAGATGAAAATGTAAAAGTTTACAGATGACGGGCATCATGGGATGATAAAAACAGCATATGTCAGGGCTACTAAAAAATCTGCTATTTACAGCACTGAGTAGCATGACAGGTGCCACTAGTAAAGCAGGAGCTTCTTTCTCTTCCGAAGTTGCTGGGTTCACACTTGCTTTTAATTTGTTCGTTTTAGATTAAATTTTCACTGGAGTATTTTGTTTACTGGTTTTTGTCTTCTGTTTATTTTTGCTTGCCATGAACTTTTCTGCTTCTGAATAAAGGATTTTCGTTTGTCCCTTTGGTATTGTCGAATTCTTTATATGAATGGGAATCCTTCAAAACGGATCATATGTGTCTTCAAGGAAAAATCTGAATTCATAAATCCCTAACAGCAAGGGGGTCTCCTTTTGGACGATGGACATAATTTGCGGAAGGAATACTATGATCTTTCTCTGTCATAGGATGTTGAGGGAGGAAACGCTACTATATAAACATGTATCACTATTATATAAAACACCCCCATTGTCATTGACTTAAGCCTGCGTTTGTGACTAAATACCGGTTTTGACTACTGAGTAGTACGAAGAATGACACTGGTGTTGCAGGAGTTTCTAATCCTTCCGGAGCACCTGGGCTCACCCTAGGTGTTGTATTTTTCTTCTTACTCTAGCTTTAGTTTTCAGTGAAGTGTTATTTGTACTTTATTTATCTTGTGTTTCATTTTGTTGGCAATGGTCTTGTCTATCTACTGACAAGACGATTTCTGTCTGTCCCTTTTGGTATCTTCGAATTCCTTTTGTATTGCTCTACAGTTTAAACTAACCTGAGTTATTTCTGTTATTTTAAAATAATTTTAAGGAATAAAACCACAAACTCAATATGTATAAAATTTTAATATGAAAATCAACAATAATTATAACGAATGCTAACATAAATAACAATTTCATTCATTCTGGCAAAGACATTTTATATTCATATTGACACAAAGCTGTGATAAAGCTATGGTTTTCAAAAGACAAAACAAACATTTTGGTCTAGAATTTCCTTATTTTTATGTTATTGTGAATACAGACTCACAATAGGAACTGTCTGTAATTAATTTGATTATTAATTATGAAGATTCTTTCGTAAGGTAAAAATATTCCCAATTTCACAAATTTACCGGTAAGAAAAATTCAATGGAAGGTAAATTATACAATTTGAAAATCCCCCATGTGATTTTGTACAAATTTTAACCATTCTATGAAACATAACCGACTGATCCGTTATATCCTTCGACCCAAAAATGTGAGAACACACGAATTGTTGAGGACTTTTTTCACTTACATTTTGAACACTTTAAAAGCGTGCTTTATATGACCAAAAAAAAAACCGATCAAATATCAATGATATGCAGTGTTAACCGATAAGCTTTAAAACATCAACTGTAAAAATGAAAATCAAATTTGTGTCAAATTATTAAAATTTGTCAACACATTGAAGTCCGTGCAATATTTTCTCGTAATTCACAGCATAACTTTGGTTTTCTGGTTATCTCCCTTTGTATAAAGGTGCAAAACAGCAATGGATGTCTCACAGATTCCATGTTTTGTCATATATTGTGATTAAAATTTATTTCCACAGGAATTGTCAGTAAAAAAGCATCAGAACCATAATCAAAATGGCGGTCATTTTTTAAGTTGAAACAATATTATTTCTGAATTTTATCTAGTGCATGCAATTTTCTCTAGCTTGCTCAATTATGTCCTAATAATTCGGGTCTTTATTTTAATCATGTGATTGATTATGACTTGGATACTTTAAATCAGACAGCAGGATATTTTCAGTGTCTAAAAACTCAACTTAAAAAACATTGTCAATGTTTATTTTCATCTACATCTACAGATTTCAAGAAGAGATAAAAATTTTAAATAAATAAGGAACGCTTATCATTTTCATTATAATTATCATCAAAATAGTCTGGGTACAACAAGGATAATCATTTAAAATTATCATCAAAATCAGCAGATCAAAATTTTGAACATTTATACATTCATTTGTGTAACAGAAGATGTTGCATTTGGTAATAAAAAACGTTGAAAAATCATCATAATTATGAAGGTTATAAAATGACTTCCATTTTATATACCAAGCTTTAATTTTATAAAACATTCATTTTGGTGTTTTGCTCAACATTTCCCTCGGCTCAAAAACTCTCCAATTGGATGACAATATGTTAAATATTTGAGTAAAAACTGAGCAATTTGAGGAAAATATCAATGTAATTTAAGATGTTTTATGAAATTGAAGCCTGGTTCGTTAACTCGTGTTAATATTTCACTTTGCAATAAATTTTAGTGAAACTGCTAGAAATGTTGCATTTGTTGAAAAAAAAAGTGCAAAATCGTCATCATGTTGTTAAATCTATTTACAAAAAAAAAAAACAAAACCCGTAACCAGTTTAAACCAAGAAATGTAACAACTCTGATAATAAATATTGACAATTAATAAAATAACACGTTGACAATATGTGCATTGCAGTTTTACAGAAAAAACATCATCTTAAGTATCCCACATCTTTTACAGCGATCAGCAGGAAGCTATGCTATCTGCTCCTTAGTTAGTTGATCTTATTGTTATCCCAGTACACAATGATAAGATTGCCGCCGGAAAGTATACAGTATACTGAGCAGCAAAATGAATGGCTTTATCTTGCTGCTGACTTAAATTTCCCACGGTGATCTGAACATTGTGTATTGGAACTAATAGGAACCAGATAGCACCGCTTTCTGCTGGTTAATGTAAAAGTTGTGTAACCCAGTTTGACACATTCCATATAAATAAATATGGTGAACAATTTGTTAATATGTGCAAAATGATATACAAAAATATGGCACAAAAATTAATTTAATTGTAGTACAAAATAACTTCTTATAGATCATTATATGACAAAAATGCCCTAAAATAAATTAAACCATTGTGCTTTTTAAGTTGGCTTTGAAATAAGAAATTATATGCAATATTAGATCAATGTCTCAAATCTTGAAATTTGTTTTGGTTTAAAGGTATAAATTTACCCGGCATGCCAATAGTTTCTTGATGAAGATTAGATATTTTGAAGATGTTGATTTTTACATAAGGTTTTGGACAGCAGCCATAAACATATTTTATTACATTTTTATCATTTAAAGCATTGTTTATGATTCGATAGACAAAAAAACCCCATTGTGATAACGACTTAAGGATTAAAAGGTTTCATTTGACGTTGACCTTGTAGAGATGTTTACCAATAAGAAAAATGCTTCAATTGGACAGATTTGTTTTCTTTAAAAGAACAACTTAAGCGCAAAGAAAATTTATTTCCTTATATTGGATCATTTTATGTCATCATACCAAATTTTGTTAGTTCAAATACGGTCAAAGCAATGTGATGTATTATGCGCTTCCACTTGTTTAAGCAACCAAACAACAATTGATTTTTTTTTGGGGGGGGGGAGTAGGGCAGGGTTTTTTTTATTCAAAATCAAAATATTTGCCCGACAAAATCTTGTTGGACCTAAATAAATCTCGAATATTAAGCCCGAAGAAAAAAAAACTTTGCTTACAAAAAATGCCATGTATAAACAACAGAAGATCTAAAACAGCAAAGATTCGATCCCAGGCCCACATACCTGCAAATTCGAACTATAAGTGCTACAGAGCTATATTTTGGAAAACTATGAATAATAAAGGGATCAAAAAATAAAAGATATAATTTTATAAAACAGTTTTCAAAAAAGCTTTATTTACTAGGGGTCTAAATAGTGAAATGATAAGACTTCATTCACCGACAAGCATTTAAATTATATCACATGGCACAAGGTTAAAATAAACAGAAATTATGCTGTTTAATTATTGCAGTTGAAAAAAATTATATTTAAAGCAATTTTACAGTCCAAATTACTTCTTTACATTTTTTTAATTTTTAAAAGTTCACTCTGTATTATAAAATGTACTTGTGCATGTTTACTTTAACTTCTATTTCTCAACAGAATAAATTTATTCGAGTGAAATTCAAGGCGTTCCCACTTAAATGTAAGAATCATTTAGATAATAAATGTTGGTATTTCAAATAGTTGATTAAAATGAAAGAGTGAAATCTATTTAGCTAAACATTTTATGCCTTAAAAAATATTGTCAATTTTGACAATATTTTGACAGGTAAATTTATAAAAGGAAATGAGAATGTGTCACTATCTTGAGAAGTCTTGATAATTTTTTTGTCTAAATATGCAATATACCAATGTCCGATGCATATTCTTTTTTCTAAGTTTTTTTACATTGTAAGGCCTGAGCGATTTGATTTTCTGGGGGGCTGAATTTTTTTTAACATGATTAATCCATTATGTCCGAATTCTCATTTTATGATTAAGTTTTTTAGCCATATGTTGTAGCTAGGAGATAAAATATTTATGATGTGTAAACTCAGCAGACTCACTCACAAACTAAATATAGTTCGAAAGTCTCTATGTACGGTTTTGCATGAAAAGCTAATAAATTCTAAAAATAGCATACATTACTTGAAATTGCCGTCAATTCTTAAAAAATGAAATGGAGTGAGCATCAGAGAACACATATGAAATATTTGGCAAGGTATTAATTGTCTCACAAGTCATCATCAACTTTTATGTGGGCAATTGAATGTAGTAAATGTAAATAATGGAATTATTAATACATCATATTTTATATAATAAGATAATAAATATAGAAATGGTGATACACATATGTAATAGAAACGTATACTATAATACTTATTGTTTGTTTATATCTGCCCAATATACATATACATGTAACAATATATACAACAATACATTTGGCACGTTTCATAAATGTTTCTTTGATTTGTTCAATAAATATAAAAAAATAAATACAAAACTGATGATGATGCAGGTAGTCAATTTTAAACAGCTTACCTATCCGAACTGATCACTGGATAAAATTTCATATGGCACCGGATAAACATTTTGGCTACATACATAATATAATCGGCTTTATTATGCACTAGCCTTTGATATCACAATTCCAGTTTTTGCAAATTAGCGGTTTTTTCCATTTCACTGTTTTTTCACCGCGAACAATTGCTTTATTTGTAACTGAATAGATAACTGGATAAAATTTCACGTGGCACCGGTAGTCTTCACATAAGAGTCTAATGCGCCAGTTGCCTGCATTGCAAACCCGGTTGCTATGGCACCACCAAACATAAATGGTACAGCAATGAATGACATCCAGACTAAAAGTCCCATACCAGATAAACCATGTCCACTGTAAAATATATAATAAATTTAGTTATATATCATCTAATAAATTGTATAATGACAGAGCGTAACTAAAGCAGAAATAAAGCTGGAATCGAGTGCGACCGTGTCAAAGTTAAGACAAATAAATAAGTATATCCTGCTTCTCCGCTAAGCACGTAGCATTCAGTTTTAGGAGTGGAAGCAAAGACTGGTCAGCCCAAAGGCAGAATAATATATTTGACGTAAAATGACATGTTTTCTTGCGGACTGTTGCTTCTGTTCCTGTCGATGTTGATTCCGTGAGCTAGCACGTGTTGGTCTAGTGGATTACTCATCATCACTCATGGTATCATCTCGTCCTGAATTTGCATGAAATATTTGCCTCTGGACGTTAAACAATATTTATCCAATCAATCAATCAATCATTTAACAACAAAATCAATTTTATTAGATAACATATCATTGATAATTATAGATTTATGTACGGCATACCACAGCAAACAACAACGAGTTGATTTTTGCTTTGGTACTTTTGTTGTGCTCTGCCACATTTAGAAGAAAATTTTAACGAAATATAATGCATTACTGAAGAGATTGTCCACTCGTTATTAAGAAAACTGTGCGATGGATATATCAGATTTATGTATTATTACTGTTCCATGTGTTTTTTACAAAAAAAACATGACCGCTCTGCTAAGAGTGACGACACCAATCGGGAGTCACCTGTGGGCGTAATCCATTATGAAACTAAGTACATTATTTTTGACGTCATTATACCATTGTACTGTAAATACAAAATTACCAATGTTAAATTAATATGGAAAATTTAGGTATGCCATATGTACATTTCAAGGAGTAACCTCTCATTAGTAGCAGTAGAACCAAAACATAGGAAGTCAAAAATTCAAATATAGCAAAAGAAGCACTCAAATCCAAACAAATCGAATAGGGAAGCCAAATTCGACGGCAGGGACCGCTACTAAGTGCATTACTTTTCAAGGTCTTTCCGTATTTTCAGTGTTTTAGAATTTAAGCAAAAGCAGCAAATTTCTGTAAAACATTGTTTGATAAATTTTATGTCAGACAAGTCTGACAACTGGGCTGGTGAATAAATAAATCAGTGTAAAAGTATTCATGATGGCTTATACTTAGAGGCAGATTTTAAACAAAATGTCTCCAACGCTTTTACTAAAAAGGCAGATATATACATAGCTCCAAAAAGAATGTGTCTGTAAAAATATCTGAAATTTTCAGGTCTTTTAAATAGGCTAGACATGCGCGATCAAAAAGGCAACGAATTGTCAGTATGTTTATTCTATATAATAGTGTTTGCAAGTTTATGACACTTTTACCTTGATATTTTTTCTATTTAGTTTTGGTATTATTCATACTAAAATTGTCAAAATCTGTTGAAACCAGTATAAGCAAGTCTAGACCGTTTATCTCTGCTTTTATTAAAAGATGATTTAGATTTACTTATTCTGCATCCTTTGACAGAACTTGAAATTAATTTTTTTTTTGTTTTTTTATAATGTAAGACAGAATATTAATGTCACCGCATCAAATTCACAAAGCAACTTCCGAAAGTTAAAATTCCAAAGGTCGTCTAACATGTCTAATACACTCAACAACCTGCAAATTCCCCTTATTTAGAAAAAAAACACGTTTAAGTCTAATGAAACGCGAAAACAGGTGTAACTTTGTTTTGTAGTGTTGTTTTTATTTTTATTGTTAGATATGATCACTTTTATTTTTTACCCTTTGTCATGTGATAAAATCATTTTCAGTTCTTTGTGAAATTATGAAATTTGAAACATTATTCTAAAAGATTTTTGCTGCATGCCTTGTGAGTGATTTAGTATGTTTTTATTGTACGAAGACGACCTTGTAAGTCATATATTAATTTTAATTTTTTCAGATATTATCACATGTATTAATGATTTCTTTAGTTCATTAATGACTCTATGTAAGATGTTTCATCGTACATCAAAAGATTAGTTAAGCTCCTTGATATTTTCAATCAAGTACAAATGTAGTTTCTTGAGGAAAATCCACAATATACATAAAACTTGTCACATTGATATTAAAAAATAAAGTAAAATAGAAAGTGGGATACAAATATTTTCATATACGTGCCCAAAGCAATCCTGTCTAGATGAATCAGGATTGCGTATGTTATTGTACGCAGTATTATTGCTACAATGAAACAGAGGCTCTAAGGAGCCTGTTATCGCTAACCTGATGTATAATTTCCAAGACAAATTCGACATTGAAACCATTCGATTTACCTTTGGTTCAATAGAGCAAGCTGTCACAGACAAAAGATATTTAAATGAAAAAAATAGTTTTATATGAGTCATTTATCTTGATTGGTGGGTTGGGTCATCGGATACAATTCGGAAAGAGCCATACCAAAGTTTGGTTCCAATTTGGCAGGTAGTTGTAGACAAGAAGATTTTTAAATGAATTTCCCATAGGGTACTATGTTATACTAAGTTCTGTTGATCACCTAAGAACTATTTCACCAAAGTTTGGCATAAATTGGCTTGACAGTGTTGGAGGAGATGATTTTTTAGAAAATCATTCCTCTTTTATATATTTTTTATAACGGCGGTCATATTGGGACCTCGGATTCTATTCTGAAAGGGGCCATTCTACCCAAGTTTGGTTCAGATTGGCTTAGTGGTTTCAGGAGAGAAGATCAAAATGTGAATTATTGACGGACGACGTAAGTACGACGGTCGGACGACGGACGCCAAGTGATGAGACGGCCTTTAAGGTCAGGCGAGCTAAAAACTATTCCCGGATGTCTAGCTTCCAATACGTGCCAATGTGTCTGATTGCTGAATAAGGTAAATTTGTACGTACAACAACTGTTTCAGTGAATTCTCTGTTTAGGTATAGAGAGTTTTGTATGCATTGCTACTCATTAAAGCGACATTTTACGTGTTTACCTATTCAACCGTTGAAAGTAGTATTTTGTAAAATGTAGTATAGCTACTAACAGTATATAAACATATTAATTTTATGTTCGACTGTGTGTTTTTTACTTGAATTATCCCACTTACTTTTTTTTGCCTTCATCTACAATAAAAGGAATTTGGTACAAATAACACTAATTGGACCTCCTTTCATAACTCTTTCGCTTGCTCCAGTCATCATTTGTCCTTGTGCTTCTTTATATTGTTCTGATAGGCTTGTTTCTATTACGTTACATGTTTAGATGTAATTTATCAGGACCAACTTCAAGCTCAGTACATGTAGTTTCATTCCTGGTTTTTGACGGTTTTGTGAAAACCGTAGATGTTAAGCGGAAATTAGTTTTAGTATTTTGTGTAGACATGACACGGTTTTCTTGAAATTCACCAGATCTTTCTTCTTTTGATTCGGAAAACTCTTCATTCAAACCAATCTTAGTCATTTCTAAAATATGCAACTGATTTAACTTGCATTCATCCAGCAGAAGTAGTAAAAACGCAGTTAAGTGTATCGAAAACTTACCTGCGTTCATTGCGGATCAATTACTACATTCCCAAGATGTAATAAATCCAGTGTAGAATACCCATGTAAGAGATCAAAAGTCATATACCAAAGAGACAAGACAATTTGAAACAACTAAAAGATAAAACGAAAACAAAAGAATCAAGGCTTGGAACCCACGAACTCCTTTAAAAAACTGTTGTGGGATCAGGCGTAAGCATCCTTGTCCTGTGCGCACCCTTGGATACCTTTAACTCTAATCCGGGCTAACGTCAATCTGAGAATATGTCAACTTATTGTTGAATTACCGGTAACTGGTCCATTACTAGTTGAGATACACTGATAACACATTAGTGATTTGCACAGTCACCAGTTTTGCTTATATTAAGTTTTTACTCGGAGGGATGATAATGATATTAATGGGGAGTATATCATATTAGTTTAAAGTGAACAAAAATCTACTGCATTATTGCACTAAAGATTTCATTAAATGTGTTCTTTGATGTTTTTGACGTACATTGTATCGAGAGTATAAACTGGTAAATGTAGGAATTTTAAAATTCGATTTTTTACAAATACTGACGTTTCTATGATTAATATATGAAAAAAATGAAGTAAATATTTCAACCAGCATTCAGAACTACGATGAAACTGCCTCATCAAACCTTGCCGGTCAAACCATAGACAAACAAATGTAAATAGATTGTTTCATGTCATATAGCATAATTCTGAATATAAATCAATACAGTTGACATTTTTTCTAATTTTGTTTGATTGGGGTTTAACGCCACAGTCAACAGAATTTCAGCCATATCGCGGCGGCCAGTTTTACTGTTGGACGAAGCCGGAGTACCCGGAGAGAACCACCGACCTTAGGCAGGTAACTGCACTAATTACATGCAATGCGAGTTTAACGCAACCCGTTTTGGTATGGTAAAAACACGCCTATTATCGACACGCTAAATGTAATAAAGGGTAATAGATAACATAATTATTTAGTTCATTTACAGTTAGCAAAGAAGACTTTACTTTCTACACTAGACATCTAAGTCTTCCATTTATACTCGAACGTCAACAGAAAAAAGGCAAAGATCGAACGATATATCATTTTAGTATTTGATACCTTTTCATCTATGAATTTTTCTAAATGTTTTTTTTAAGATTTTTGCTTTTCTAATAAATAATAATTGTTCATATTAATTACTGCTCTTAAAAGTTTCAGGAATGTTTAAACAGATATAAACGATCATAAAATATTTGTATCAATATTTTTAAAATACGGTTATTACGTGCTAAGAGTTTTTCGCATAACACGTGACATAAGTTATAGATGCTTATTGTCAAAATTACCAGCATGAACAGCTTGTATTGCATTATTATCAATTTACAAAGCATTTTCTCATCTGTAGTATGTGTATGTTACGCAAACACCTTTTAAATATATTTTAATAAATGGGCGACATGTAACCTTTAAATGATAATTTCTGTCGGTAATTGTATTAATTTTGACATGTAAAATCACTCTAGACATATTAATATATCGAATATTATAACATCTAAATTTCTGATTATTTAAATTATTTACCTTTGATTACAAAAGAAATGTTAACATCAGTGACTACATGAACTTTCCGAAACCCCCACCAGACTCGGTATATCAGTTTAAGGAGGTAGACTCATGTTAAGGGACATAACTCTTATAAATCTTAAGTACGTTTGTGTTAACCATTTTTA
>JARWCS010326885.1:0-12429 GCA_034783895.1 Geukensia demissa | reverse complement strand
GTTTTGAACTTTTCGGTGTGACGTGTTCTTAAAAGATTTCAAAGGTACAAAAGAGACATATATATCTTCAAGAAACGCGATACCAAATGACGTTACGTCACGAGTAATCGTTTCTACCGTTATCGAAAAACATCAAAGTAAGTATACAATGAATTTACAGCAAATTCGGTCAATTAATTAAAACAAAATAGATACAATGTACTCTTGGTCATAGATATGCAATATTGACATTTTCTGAGTCAAAAATTCAACTTTGAATCATGCTACATCTGCTATTTTTATATTTGGAGACATCCATGCAAAAAATCTTTACGCAAATCTCATTTTTTTTACTTCAAGCTACAACAGCGTCCGATTGAAGATTTATGTCTGAGGTCCAGTTGTATGAGTTCTGAAACTCGCATTTTTGTGAAAAAATATTAATTTTTTATTGCGGATAGAAACCTCTCAAATGTTTTATTTAATCCAATTTTATTATTTAAATATCCTCTAGTATCATCCTGCAAGCATTATCTGTCATTTCCTTTGGCAAAGTTTAGCCATACCTATTGCTAATGTAAGGTCGAAAATAAAAATATTCCATATTTATGAGCAAGAGTATATGTGTCGCTTCTACTTACGGAAATGATACCTTCTGTTCGCAATTCATTAGAACCTGTCCTATTAATGCCAAACAAAGTATAATCGTTAACTTAGAAAATAATCATATTTCGTTCTTCTTTTAAAGTTTACAGGATTTTTTTTAACAAAAGATTGAAATTTTGTGCTTTAAAGTACCAATAACACTTAAGTTTACACTCATAACATATTTTGACGTCACATACCCTAATATGAATACGGAATTATATATAGGAGTTATTCAGCCGCCTAGAAAAATGTACCATCTCATTGATGTCATTTTTACCCTAAATTTCTGGATCAGTTTTTAATTCTAAACAATGTCTGAAGCTGGAAAGAAAATTTTACCAGATATAATGAATGTTTAGTTCGGCTTGAATATGACTATTGTATAGCTATATCGGATATTGATAGACTATTCCAGATTTTTGAAACGTCCAAAAATAATAAAATTGCCTTTTTACATAAAATTCTATTAACTTGTCAAGTCTTACTTAGTGCCAGGTTTAATAAGATGTAAGCTATAATCGAGATAATCCTTTACACGGTTATGAATAACATCAATTCTCTTGATTTGTTTAACTGCAGCATCTGAAAACCTTTTCTAATGCGACAATTAACTAGGTTTCTTTTTGCGCAAAAATCCTTTGAAATGCACAATAAATAAAACCGAACGACCACATGTTAAGATGTTTACACCTTTCGTCTGATCGTAGATGGGCCTTTTATATTAATTGAGTGGAACTTTTCGTAAATTGTTGAGTTGTTTTCCAATACATAGAAAATACACTTGTGAAACCAGACGGGATCTTTACAACTTGTAGCAAAATGTTGCCCTAGAGGTTTGGCAACAAGTTAAATTAAAATGTGTATTCAGTAGGTACATTAAATGTGAATAATTTCTTGTCGGTTTCTTTATTAATTAAACAGAAAGATTATTCTAAATTTAAAGAGAATATGAAGAATACATTTTCCCATTTGACAAAAATGTTTCCATTAATTTAATGGTGAAGAGGGCACTATATAAAGGGGGGACAATGTCAGTATTCATGTTATTTTCTTAAATTTGATTATTGAATCTGGTGAGAAGTTATTCCTTGAAATGCTGCTGATGAGAGGTGACTCTTTGACACGCTACTGATGAGAGTTTACTCCTTGAAATGCTACCGATGGCAGGTTACTCCTTGAAATGTACATATAGCATATTAAAATTCATATTTAACATTGGTTAACGTGTATTTTGATTTAATGTGATTTATTGTTTTTTAATGCTTCTTTTTGGCGAAAAAAATAATAATAAAAATTTGATTGAAAAATAAATAAAAGATAAAAAAAACATTTTTCGTGCATGAAGGACTAAATTTACGTAAAATAATATCAATTAATAAAGGAACATTAATACAAGATTTAGCCTTGGATTCGAATTAGCCTTGGTAGAAAATTTCCGTGGGATAATGTTCATCTGTATTGTTTCCGTGGGTTTTTCCGATAAAAGTTTCTGAAAATTTGTTATTTCTGAATATGAACTTTAGTAATTGAGCTAAATAATGTTTTTTAAATATTAGAGTGAATGAAGATTGCAAATTAAGAAAAATAATTAGAACTCTTCAATGTTTTCTACCATACGATATATCACTTGATATATAGATACAAAGTCCATAGACAAACAAATTCTTTTTCGGCATTTATGTAAAATAGTCCAACTTTCTAAGAATACTTTATGGGTAATGATGATTCCTAAACTGTTTATATAAATGTTACACATTAAGTGGTTCCTGATAGCATAATCATGTCCAACTTCAGGTTCAATGTTATATGTTTGAGACATATTAAAGAAATTTTCTCAGTTTATTCTTTGAGTTGGTAGTTGGAATGTCAGTAAATCGAAATAACTGTGATAGCTTATGATATTTGAAACTTTTGTTGACATTTAAATTCCAAGCGTTACATGAATCATACTATTTTCTATCGTTTTGGCATTTTTTTATTTAAAAGGAATTCGAAGATACCAAAGGGGCAGACAGAAATCGTTAAGTCGGAAGACAGGCATGACCATGGCCAACAAAATGAAACGGAAGACAAACATAGAACACACAACACTACACTGAAACTAAAGCTGGAATAACACGAAACCCTACAAAAACCGGGTTGAGTTCAGGTGCTCCGGAAGGGTAAATCTTTTTCAGTTTGGATTAGTTTCAAGATGACAGAAAACTGGAATGTAAGAAAATAAGCACTAGAAATGACCTTTATATTTAAATAAATGAATACAAAATTCCTTTGACGATTTAACTAGACACCACACCAATCATAAAGGCAACCACAATTTATTAAGCTTGATACTTGTTATAGATTCCTAGTGAAAATTAGTATAAAATATATATTCTTATTTGAAATCGCCAGTTAACACACAACCTAAAAATATATCCATGTCTCCTGTATACTGAGTACATGTTACTGAAGTTTATTCTACCTACAAACAAATTTCAAATGCTGTAAAAATTAAATGGTTATTTATGTGATAAAATTTCCAGTTCCTTAAAAACTATTTACTCTGTTGTAACTTTAAGCGAATGTTACAAATACAAAAATAGCAGATAAAATTGTCATTAACATCAAACCTTGTCATACTAGTAATATTCCCATGAAGAGGAAGGGAGTAATCTGGAGTCATCGTAAGGCTTTCAGGCAACAACTGTGGAAACCTATCCCTGTGACTAAGCCTTAAGTAAAATTGTACATGTTATATAAAATGACTGATCAAATACCGCAAAATAAATAAATATAACGATGGAAAAAGTCAATGCAAAATATAAAAACTTCCTCTGAATATTACAGCTAAGTTGCTGAATGAAATAACATACGATTTACTTAACGTACAAGTTTCATCATCCTGATTAATGATATTTACTATAAATTCTCAGTTCGGGGAATGTGCAGTAAAAATTCAATAAAAAACGAAGGATGAGATGCAGGTAAGTGTTAAAAAATAGTTACTGTTGTTGAAATTCTTTTACAACAAATCTTACAGGTTGTCTCCTTTGCAAACCGTGGTATTGAAATCACGTTGGAAACTAAATGCACAAAATATTTATTGACATTCTACAAAGGAATTATTGTTTTTTACATTGTTATATATAATATTTTTGGAATGTCTAGTCATGTGCAAATCGAAGGTAAGCATTACATGTTTGTTTTGGCACAGTCATAAATGATATACACACGCATATGGTATTTTGACTTCCTTTGGCTCTTTGCTTAACCTCTCGTCTAAGTTGGTTTAATTTCATATCCAGATTGTGAAAACCCTGAAATTTATGGTGCTCTTCTATTAATAGATTCGTTAATATTTTGTATCCTTTGTTTATTTCATTATTTCATTATTTTTTTTCATCTTTTATTTTTTTTTTCATATTTACGAATACATATTTATTTCGTTATGAGTTAAATCAACTTAATATCGTATTTACTTTTAAACTAATTGTCAGCGTGAATATGTAAATGCCTGATCAAACTTTGAATTATTTGAAATGAATAAATAATAATAAAAACAACGGCAGTGTGATGTAACCACCTGCGTTCATCTCGGTTTGTTTGGTCGAGTCCGCATTGTTTTTAGTTTTATTTTTGTTTGTATATGTGTCTTACGGGTCATGTTACGTATTGTTGATGTTCTCGACTGTTACTTAACAAAACTTCCAAAAAATAAAAAAATATTATCTCAAGTAATTTAATTTTCCATATTCTCTCCTTTAGTGTTTATTGATGATTAAACTGCGTTTTATATTTCAAGAAAGAACATTTTGTTCGCAGTAAAATTTTAATTGGCCACTAAAATTTTATATTTGTTGTACCTTCATGTTTTTAGCTCGAGGAATTAGTAGATTTAATAAAGTGGACACAAAATGCATTATTAAATGATGACTAAGGAAACATTATCTCAGGATCTGATGTTTATTCCTTTGTAACACCTAGTTCCTATGACATGGGTAATGGTAAACATGTATACATTTGTATACATTTGGAGAAATATAAAAAAAGAGAAAATACACTTTACAAATGCCTGGCCTGGCATGTCTATTTATCAAAGCCAACATGGGTGAAGACAGAGCTAACTCACACTTTGCATTGCGATGAAGATCTTATGTTGTTTTTTTCAGGCCTTACTTTACACACAAAATATAACGGCTGCTTTTATTTCCAGACTTGATAAAGAAACAGCATGAAAAACCTGCTATACATATGGACCTCGTAATTAAATGACTTTCACTTACGAAAACGAGCTAAATCAAGCCATAACACTTCTTAGTTAAATTCCTTAATGTAGAACGTCCTTATGCAGATTTGACTCGTATTTCATTTGGCAGGATTTATGATTTTAAATTGAACTCAGAATTTCCTCTAGAACTCTGCTATCAAATATTTGGTAAGTGTATTTCACATTTAAAAAAAAACAATTGAGCATACTTATATATCCAAAAACGTTGGCATTTTTTTCAAAATAATTTTAATTTATTAAATTAAATTAGATGCAAGTGCTATTAGAAAGACAGCTATCCCGTACCCAAGCAAATATAAATCTACTGTCATATCCCAAATTACACTGTGCAAATGTGTTCTTTTATTTCATTGCAAGATGCTGATTTTGAATTATTCCGTGTTATTAAAATTGCTCATTCGATTCCATTAATATACAATGTTAAGGAATTTTCAACAATAATATTTGACAGTATTCACTAAGCATTACCAAAATTGGAATAACCACATGTTCACTAAAATTGTTTTTGTTATGTCATTCATAAATTATAATTCCAAATGTATGTTTTAAATTTTAGACTCTAGGAAACCGTTCTTTATAAATAAATAATAAAATCTAAATATATTTTACTAAAAAATATATACGACTCCAAAAAAGTTTTGCAACTCTTGCAAATTCCATAACTTTGAAATTTGACTATCTAAAAAAGTTACCATAGAAAATCTGACAATCTCCATTTAAAGACATTGTTGTAGTGTTTCTGTTTGAAAGAAAAACTCGTGGAATGAAATAATTACGATTAACGTCAACTTTGACGTCAAATTTTCATTTAAAAAAAAAAAACCGAATGGAATGTCTGACGTTAAAAAATACAGGAAAACATTTAATGGCTCTATCACCTTTCACTTTTGAGGTCGATGCATACATGTAGCAAACAGATAATTACAAATACAACAATAGACAACATGATGTACGATCTTTTATATGAACTCGCTTTTTCTGACAGCTTGTTCAAAATCAAACACAATTGATAACATATCCGATTCTCTTAAGCTAAAATACAAATCAAAACACGGATGATTTAGTATAAAAATCATTAATAGCCAAAGAAAACAAGGTATTCTGCATTTAACATACTTATGTGCCTGTCCCAAGCCAGGAACCTGTAGTCCAGTGGTTGTCTTTGTTTAATTAGTCATTTATTGTTATTTGTTAACCATTTTTCTAAAGATTAGGTCGATTGTCGCGTTTTATGAATAGGTTCATATTTTGTAATTTGGGGCCTTTTACAGCTTCCGTTATAGTGCTGACTCTGGTTCTTTACTGAAACCCGTTATGGGACCTATAGAAGTTTAGATTCGACTCTCATTTGGTGGATGGCTGTCTCTTAGACAATAATGCCACATCTTCTATTTTTATATTGATTTGTCCAAAACAAATGTTGACATAAACCGAATAGGACATTTGACCGGACAAAGATAAAACATGGATTTTTGTGATGTATAGTTATGTTTTGGAACCTGGCAGTCGATTCAAGAGAGAAGAAGGTCCGAAAGGAAATGTTTGTAAAGTTGAATGCAGTTCTAAAGTATATTTTAGAAGTAGTTTTGTAATAAAATGTCGTATTAAAAAAAAGTTTTTCGCGATTGTGAAAGCAATTTTGAATAATATTCTATGGATTGTTTTTTTTACCTCTAAAGAGAATCCATGATTAATGTTATATATAATATGTCAATACAACGATAAAATATTCTAATTTTTATTTTTATTTGACATTATGAATCTTTACAACAGATGCACAAGAACAACATAAATGAATTATCATACAAGATAAAGCTTAACTTTCTGCTGCATTTATTGACACACTGTTAACAAACCATTGCCTCGATGTTTCAACATTTCGCATTTATTATTTGCAACTAATTTAAATAAGATTTTCATCAAACTTTAAAAAAAATTACAAAAATACAAAAACAAAAAGTAAAGGTTTACTACATTTTCAAACGGATAGGTTTCAGCCAAATGTAAAATTTATGTCTATTTTTACACTCTCATAATTCAGCGCGTGTGTCTATTTCCTAAGCGGGATCACGCAGGAATTCGAAGAGATGATGAAAACTTCAAGTGTATGCTCAGTTCTAGTTGATGGTTTACAGATTGGTGATTTTGAATTTGCTTCCCAACGTCTGTTTTCTACCAGTATCATTAGTAATTGTGAACGCTCACTTGTTGAACTCCTCAATAACTCAACAGTTACGGTTGTGTGACATCTATATGGCATATGCACAATACTTTCTGTTTCTGGTATGATACAAAAACAGTCTGTGGAACTTGGCAGAACAATTGACATGTTTGAAAGATGACTTAAAATAATACAACGAAAGAATTTCCTTTATAAACCAATGCTTAATGAATTATCACAAAAAATCGCTGCTTAAATATTACTTGAAATAGGAACTTTTTCTGTAGTAACTAGATGGAACTTAGTTTGCGGGGTTGTTAGTTTCATTTAATACCATAAAATTGTATGATCCGGTAAAGGTTATAAATCTCCCTTTTGTTATGAAAAAAAAAGGATTTTTCTGCAGTTATTTTAAACGTTTATCAAATATAGATATAAACATTACCTGTGGAAATTTTGATTCTACTGTCATTTGGTGGGTAGCTATCTCATGGACAATCATGCCACATCTCTTACTTTTATTTTACATTCCTTAAAGTATATCAGTAATATTTGTGATGATTAATTATTTTAAAAATTCCCTTTGATAGTTGAATGACAAATCTTCCACTTCAAAAACGAAGATAATTTCATACCTATCTGTGTTTGACATAATTATTCAAATATAAATCTTTATGTAATAGTGTGTTAGTGTGAGTTTGTCGATAATCTATGTCGATAAAATATATATTACATAACTTTGAATACTTGAAACACCTGCCCAAACTTAAGATTCCTTTGTAGTATTTTGTCTACTGGTGTTCGTTTACGTTTTGTTAAACATTTTTTGTCTTCCTTCTAATCTAAAGATTTGCGTATGCCTATTTGCTTTACTTCGAATTTCTTTTGAATTGAATAACACTGTTGGGAAAATTGAAGCTCTTAAATCTCATTGTACACATTTGATTATATTATAACTAATCGGAATGAGTGGTATTCCATCCTTCTGAAGACCTAGTAAAGCCTTCAAGATAGTATAAAAGTATTTCGTAAGATATTGTCTCCTTGAAAATCTTTGCCGTTTTAAAGTTTTGTTTCGTGTTTTTCTCAATAAAATAAATAGTAAAAAACATCTGTAATTATTGCATGGTACCGTCTCTTTTTTACGAAAGTCTATCCCATCATGCATTGCAAGCCAAGCCTTACTTAACATTAAGATGAATGCACATTCTTTCTCCGACTGTCAAACATACTCATGCAAGAAGGACTGATTTAACATCGAATTTTCACAAAAAAAAACACGCAACTGTGATTATGATTTGCAAATTCGACGCAATTGCATCATCCTTGTAAACCAAACGAAACAAAATAAATAAAAATAAGAAAACAAACAAAAACCAAACAAAACAAAACAAAAAAAAACATCACAAAAGAAGATGAAAAATGGACTGTCACTTAAATAACAATTATAATGCGAGTAAATTTGCAAAAACAGTTACGACTGTATCACCTACAGATCTTTATATAAAACATTTTGTCATTTTCCTATGCTTGAATAAATATTTATTCTTAAAAAAAAAACCACTTGCATGAGAGGTACGAACAAAGACTTTATACAAAAATACCGCTGTAAATGTAGAATTTTCATGCGATAAGGAATATCACTTTCTAAATTTGAAGGAAACATTACATAAAAGTGTAGTGGAATTACTGTTTCATATCACATATTTATTGTATTTCACTGTCATTTGTTAGAGACCTCAGTAATTCCACTAGTTTTGAGGGCTCAGACGTCAAATTTTCATTCCTAGTGTTCTCTGAACACTAGCTTTAGCTCACCGGGTCACTTCCGGTTCGCGATCCCGTCCGGGATAGCTCTTAGTATATAAGGAGGCTGTCACGTCCCGTCAAGAAGACCCGGATTAGCAGACGACGTCACGTTCGGTAAGGATAGGTACTTGACCAGTACCATTCATTTTCACTCCCGGTTAGGATATTCTAATCATTCAAATTATGTACTTATCCAGTAATAAACCTGTATAAACGGAAAGAATCGCTCATTCATAGCTACACTAAAATATAAAGAACCCGGGGAAAACGTCAACACTCACAAAACAGTCTATTGTTACAAAAGCATATAATTTAAACATGATCCATTGAATATCTACTTTTCTGTTAAACAAACTCCTTTACAAGGTCAAGTTCGACGTTGTAGCCAGAAAATTAAAATTGTGTTTTATTGGTACTGAAATAAATACACTAATCGCTCCCCTACACAGATATGAATATATTTGCCATTGAATCCATCTGACCTTCCCTCAAGTTTATTGACAGCACAGTATCAAATCGTCGGACATACTGTGTTTGATGACATCTCATGTTGAGAGGCTTTGTGTCTTATAATCAGGAATCTAACACTGAGCTTGGACCAGTTATTATGAAAATTCATTAGAAATTGTTATTTGGGTACTCTTTAGTCTTTAACTTCTGCTTGTTTTTCATAATTATTCTGTTTCTGCTTATCTATTTATTGATTTTTTTCTTTGACCAATCCTTGGTGGAAGGTTGGCATCCCACTAAATACAGCCGAACCTCACCACATATCTAAAGTTCCTATCCCAAGAATTGTGGTCATAGGTTTGTCTTTGTGATAACTGTTTTGATACAGGTTTACGTTTGATAATGTTCGAAGTCATTTATTATTTGGGGCAATTAAGAGCTTTTCACAAGGAGTAGTATTTCACCCTTGTTGAAGGCCTTGTGGAAACCTCTAGATTTAAAAATTCCCTCCGTGTCTTGTAGTTGGAGTGCGGTCTCTATGATATTTACACCATTGGTTCATTTCCGTAAGTACTGATGATCCATATGCACAACTTTAGTGTCAGTTTATATGATTTAAAGTGTTATTGGGTTTTAATATTGGTTAAAACATTGTTTCATTTAAAATATATTTTGAAAGAAACCATCTACTTAAGTACTCTTCGAACAAATATCTAAAAAAATGTCGGAAAACAAATGTGTCTTGCGTAAAGAAATATTTTAACGTAATGAATCACGTTCTGAATAAAAGATTTGTTTGGATTTGAGTGCTTGTTTTGCTATATTTGGATCTTTGACTTCCTATGTTTCGGTTCTAATGCTACTGATCAGAGGTTACTCCTTGAAATGTACATATAGCATAAGTAAAATTTTCCATATTTATTTAACATTACTTATTTTGTACTTTGAAACCACTGGGTAGATACCTCTGCTGGTGGAACATTGGTCCCAGAGGGTATTCAACAGCCCAGTTGTCAGACTTGTCTGACAGGACATTTATCAAACAATGTTTCACAGAAAGTTTCTGCATTTGCTAAAATTCTAAAACACTGAAAATACGGAAAGGCCTCGAAAAGTAACGCAATGAGTAGTTGTCCCTGCCGTCGGATTTGGCTATTTGGATCTTTGACTCCCTATGTTTCAGTTCTAATGCTACTGATGAGAGGTTACACCTTGAAAGGTACATAAAGCATAACAAAATTTTCCATATTTATTTAACATTGGTTATTTTGTATTTTGTATTAAAAAACCAAGATGGTCTGGTACTGTAAGCAGCCTTTTCAGGCTATTGACATTATTAGAGAATTTTACGAAATAGTTAAAATACTAGACTAATAACTTTGAATTTCAAATGTATTTTGAGATATTGTGAAAACATACTTACCTTGTTTACAATGTTGTTTACTATAACATTCTAAGCAACTACAGCTCTTCGTACAAGTAAAGCGTGGTAATTTTAACTCTACAAAGAAAAATGTAAAACGTTCCTTAATTAAAATACGGCAATTGTTACAAACCGTAAACATTAATTAAGAAAAAAGTAAATTCGTGAACAGAAAAAACCGTTAAAAACTGTTGAAATAACGGAAAACAGATTAACAACACGTTTAAGAAATATTCAAATCACAATATATATAAAAACAAAGATCGTGAAAAACGCTTTTCTACAATAAATAATCAGGAGTCAGCCTGACTTTTCCTTTTCTATACTCGGTGAAGGAGTATCCCACTGAGCTATTTTGACCCCAACAAATATCTCACGTCCCTGTGCCAAGTCAGGAATTGTAGGTTTTTTGTTATATTTTTGTTACTTAAAAAAAGAATATGAAGATATGCCAGAAAGTTATCATTCACAACGTTTATAAAATATTCAAAAGCCAAATTTAACTGCGTGAAAAGCGTTTTTCTGGATTAACTATCATCAGACACGCTAGGGTCAAAAATAGGAATTTCAGTAAAGTATGTGGATCAATAAAATTTTGTGAATTTCTTGTTACATCCATTGACGCCGATCAGCCAAATATAAAGATATCAATCATGGATTTTTATAAATTTTAATGTTGCAAAGATGTAAACCTTATCATATCCTAAAATTTTATGGTCGCCATCACGAATTGGTTGATCCATATGGTATCAGTGTATCTAAACTAGTTATGGACCTGTTACCGGTAATACAAAAATAAGTTGAGCTCTGGATGATTTAAAGCTAAATTATCATCCAAATATCTAAAAAGTATTATTAAACTTGTCCACTAAATCCTGTTTACCTGTCCACTAAATCCTGTTTACTTGTCCACTAAATGTCTATTATAGATATAAAAGTATTGAATTCATAGTTAAAGAAAGACCTAACGTACAGGATACTTTAAATATTCTTATTGCAAACTTTTCATATTTATGTAACTGTATTGCTGCTTTCCGTGCTATTGGGTTTATGTGATGTTTATTTTTTCTTTTACTTTCGCATGTAAATCTAACCAAATCAAAAGAGAAAAAAGATCATTAATGAATTAATTATCAATCTAAAATCGTTTACTCTATCGCAGTCCAATAGCCAAAATGTTTTACCCTGGCATGATTTATTTCATAAATGCCTTTAATTTTACCGTTCAAATTTGATAAGAAATTACTATTAATTTCTAAGTGTCTTCCTTCAGAGCTTACGCTTAGCTTAGTTTGGACTCCTGTTTATTTTGATTGTTTTAGTTATGATGACTGTGCGTATAAAATGTTATTGTTTTGTAACCGGATTTCATAAATTTTGACTTCGAGTACCGTTGACAAGATTACCATACAATGATTCAAAATGATATCGGTATTTTGTAATACATTTATTATCCAAGATTTATTATTTGTTAAAGGAATTAAAGGTATAATTATTAATTTTGATAAAGTCTTGTGATTTTCAAGTAATTTTATTGTAGGTTGTGAACATATAAATAATAAAAACGTCTCCCCGAAGGGAACAAATTTTAATGTTCGTTAGACTTGTTGTTTATCAGAGAAACAAAATTCTTATACACATTTAAGTAGTTTAATGGCAATAAACCATATCTGCATGCAATTACCATTT
>JARWCS010326874.1:0-12431 GCA_034783895.1 Geukensia demissa | reverse complement strand
GAATGTAGAGTCATGACCCAATTTTGGTTTAGTGTTGTCCTTGTACTACATGTAATTAGGACAAGTAAAGGCTTAAGTGTTTTCAGATTTGATTGTTGGTAATGGAATAGACCTGAATGCTTGTGTGTAATATAGAAATACACATATAATTAACTATGCACATCCATATCTTTTGTCATTCAAAAATTTTGCAGATGAGTATTTGGTTTTCTTTTTTAAAAGAATTGTCTTGGTATGACTGGGAGTATTGAAAGGTCTGAATTAAATAAAATCTCTTGGCACATTATCAACTATAGTAATCTTTGAAAAAGTACAATATATGCAAAGAACCATGTAAATATATTTGTTTTATTGGATAAAGTGTTAAGTATATTATCAAATTAATACATAAATGTAGTAAGGCTCAGTATATTAGGTCAAAATTATTTTTATTTATCATGTAAAAGCTGTTTTCAAAACAAACTATAATAAAAACTGGATGCTCCAGCTAGCTAAAGATATTGTTAAGGTATTAGCATTAACAGATTGGTATTGTCTTGTAGTTATTCTTCTGTATATGTTCACGGGTTAGTGTTTTGCAATTTATGCTCTATTTCTATGAAATGTCCAAGTAACTTTGAGCTGAGATTACTTAACAGGTAATAGTAATCTTAGATTTGAGCATAGGTTTGCGCATATTTTCACAAAAAAATGTTAGAAAAAAAAAATACATCTTAATATTTCTACTCTAACAGTACTACAGCTTAATGTAAAATGTGAAAGTACATTTATATAACATGTGTAAGGCTACAAATAGATTTTGAGTTGTACTATCATATTGTCATATTCCATGTCCTAATAATACATGTTGAGTGTTGGAATTCCTACATCTCATTCTTCACACATTACACATAGGTCAGTCTAAATTGCTTAATTGTTGAACAATTTTAATCAGATTTGGGATGTTATTCAGTGTAAAAATTAAATTTTTTAAGTAACAGGGCAAGTTACTTAAAAAAAATACATATAACTTGCCCTCAAGTACTGTAGTACTGATCGACCAAATCTTTTCCACTTGCCTGCCAGGAAACCACAACTTGTTTTTTACTTGCCTGATGGTATTTTAACTTTCACGGGCAAGCGCTTATTTCTAACACTGTTATTCAAAAGTTCAGGTACTTTTATTTTAACAATTATCTTGATATTTTAAGTTTTGCAAGAGAAGTGATTGTCTTAAAAACTTTTTATATTTTCAGCATCATCGCCATGGGAAATGGTGCATCTGGAGAAGCAGCCTCTAGTAGGCCAAGTACAGTTAATAAAGTCACTGTGAAACCAGCAACAAATTCCAATTCAACAGCCGCAGCCTCAACACCCAGGGGTGCGACAACAACTCCAAGGAAGAAAAACTTTCAGGAAGTAGAATTAAAAAATAATAATGTGAAACAAAACAGTACAAGTAAACCTAGTAATTCATCAGGTCGAAGGCAAGATGAAAGTGCAGCAGGCGCTAGTGGAGGAGGGGCATCAAGAGGTCAAAGGCAACAACCTCAGGTTTGTATAATGAACAGTGAAATTACCCTCACTGTAAATGCTTCACATGGTCGAAATCTTATCAGTAGGTGTAAAAATGGACTATATTTCTGTCAACAATGCCATTTAAATATTTATAGAATAAGATTAAATACATCTGCTAGCACAGTTAAGAATATACAAACATACAGTGACATTTAAGATACAGACCAGAGTCACATATATTTAACCTATTTCCATACTTCTCTTAATTTAGCATTCATTGATAAATGCTCTTCCATTTATATTTACCCTAGGAGGAGGAATACCTGTTTTTCTTACTTACCCAAAGGAAATAAAATTCAACATGGCACTTTAAGATGTCCAGAAATGACCCTATTCCCTAACAACTTTCTAAAATTAAAATCTGTCTTACCTGCCCCACTTTTCAACAGGATGGGGGAGTTAAATGTATTAGCCTAAGTAATGCCTGAAACCTTAGCTTAAAACTTAAGAAAAACCATCAATAATTTTTTCTTTAAAAATTCTTCTCTGACTTTTCAAATGGAGTTTCAGCATATTGCCATTTGGACCATTTTCCATTTATACATACTTATAAACAACAGACTCTAAAGCAAAGTAAGTTCTTGCCATTGGGTGTTAAGACTTATCAAATTCTCCCAGTAAGATTAAAGGTAAAACTCATTCCAGTTTTATATTTTCAGAAAATTGTCAGATGGGAAGAAGCACTTAGTAAAGTAATTTTTGTTTCAAAATTTTATAGATTTCATTTTATTTAATTTTGGTTGATGGATTTATAAAATATTTAGATTAAATTTCCACATTGTTTTATCTTCACTTTATGATGGTTTTTGACAGGTAATAATATATTAGGATAATTTAATATCATTTAGAAGTTTATCTCATCTTTTAGAAGAAATTTGTGTGGTGACTAGAAAATAAACTTTAAACATTCTGTATATGCCAGTTTTCCATTAAATAATGTTATCAATTAAATTTATAGAATTAAATACACTTTATAAAGAAACCATTATTTGTACAAACTGTCATAAATTGTTTAATGAGTGTTTTCATATAATCTAGCAGAAACATAAATTATATTTATGTAAAGTTTTAAAATAAATTTTAGGATTATAAAAAGGAAAAAAAAGCCCCTTAGTATTTTGAAAGAAAGGAAACAGATTATGTTTCAATATTAGGCTGTAGTGATGGTAAAATATAAATTGTATACATATAAGAAAAAAGGGAATGATTTACATTTCAGTTCACTTTTTGTAGGTAATACCAGGTAGCCCTTTTTTAAAAAGATTTAAAAAAGGGTCTTGGTTGTTTTAGTTTAAAAACATCATTTAACGAAACAAAAGTTATAAGACAAGTTTTGAAGACTTTTACTTTAAAGGGTCCCAGTGAGAGACACTAGACCTTATAGCAAATTCTTTATCTGTAAGATCATTGCATGTCCTTTTGATTTAGTGTTTGAACTTCTCAAATTCAAGTATTAAAATCAAATATAACTAATTAATGAACTAATCCCTATTATTTTAAAAATATAAAAAGGTCAGTTAAAAATTAGGACATAATTATAATTATATTATTAGTACACAACAAGGAGCTTATCATGTCTCACTAACATGAGTGCTCAAACATGTTTTTACTTTCCATTGTCATGTAATGAATTGTTTTAAATATTAAAATAACAATGGTTACAAATTTTCATTTTAAATGCTTACGTCATTTTTAAAAGAAATTGTAAAATAATCCTAGGCCCAATAAAGTCTTTACAATAGAACAATTTGATCCTATTGTTCAATAAACTGATCATTTTGAACTAGTAAATCAATATGACAGAAAATGTAAGTTATTTTTTCTTATTTTAAAAAGATAGTTTTATCTATTGTTTAGATAATACATACATGTAGGTATATTACTCAAGTAGGATAGATGAAATTTGTGGCAAAAAAATCGGTCATGAAGCATCTTTTGTGTACAAGTTATACATTTGTTGATTGATTTAGATCTTTCTTTTGAGTATTTCTGTTTTTTTTTTCATATTTTGATTGATTTGATAATTTAGGAGACACGTCTCACTGGGTTTTAACAAACAAAAGTTACAAATTGCTTTTCTATTAATCTGAACTGTTTAACTATTTTTAAATGATTGTATAATGTCTTGTATATTTTTGCAAGTGTTTGAATATTTCTAAATGTTTTTGTCACAACACACTTTTTAGTTTTTGTATTTTCTGTTTAACAGGATTGAACGACCCTTTTTTCAAAGAAAAAGAAAAAAAAATAATGATAATCATCAATTTTTTATTTTTCAATCATTATGATCATATTTTTCCCACTTTTGCTGCAAAATTTTATTTTATTATCACAGAATCTTACCATTTACTTTTATTTTTATTTCTACCTCTAGACCCATTTTTTTCTTGAAAATTACAGTAAAACAGAAGAGAAAAAAAATGTTGGGCAACTGTACCATTATTTTAATCCTAACAGACATAGTAAAGAATATTTTACTTAGTACAGTGTAGTAAACCAACATAAAGTTAGAAAATTTTATATGGATAATTTTTAATTTGATTTTAGTTGCAATAATTTAAGATATAAACCAAAATATACTTGGTCTCAATTTATAAATGAATGTTCTTCATGGAATTTTATTTATTTCAGTATAAGGGGAAAATATATAAAAATGTGGGGTGGAAATGAAAAAGAAATTAACTGACAACTGTCATGACTGTATGGCTAAACATTAAAAACTTTTTTCATATCTGAACTTTTAACCTTTGTAAAATGATTAATCATTTTATCCTTATTAAAAATAATGAATTTACTAAAAAATATTCATGTGTTCAAATTTATTAGAGATTTAAAAATGTTAAATATTGTTAAAAAGTTTTTTTGATAATTATAATTGTTGTGTCATGAACAAGTTGTTGTTATTTGCCAAACAAAAGCATATCAAAGATTTACACACACAAGTACCATTTGGTTCATCAATAAATTTACTTGCATTTAACCCTAAAATGTTTTTAGGCAGTAATATCATTGTATTCTAATATGAAATGATTTAGAAGCATATAAAAAGACTGAGTTCATATGTAACTTTAAATGATATTTAATACTCTATCAACACACTTTTAATTCAAATTTCAATAAACGGTTTTAAAATTTGAATAGTTTTTAATTATGCTATAATTAAAGTAATACTCTTGATGTCATTTTATTATGGAACAGGTATGGGTAGCTTCACAATTATTTCAGGAATTCTGTGGTTTTAATTAAAGTTTGAAATTGATAAATAACCAACTATATTTCTGGATTTTTGGTTTAATCTAAAAAACAACAGTAAAGATGAAGTCTTATTGACAAAATATTACCTTGGTATATGTACTTGAGCATTGCTTCATGATTGTTTTTCTTAAATCAAAATGTTTCTTGGCAGCAAAATGTCTCAGGAGTTCTGCTTTTGTTTATATATATAGTCATCCCTATAGTTTTGACAATCCTATAACCTTTTCAATATGACATTGAGTCAATGTCTAGGTATATAAAGTTTATTTGAATGTTTTAGACCAGGAATCAAAAGGAGGATCAGGTATCTGGATTTAGGTGTTTACTGTGACCCTGTATCAATCACATTAAAATCAGTTTTTATACTGCTATTATTTGATTGGTAGGTCTCAGAAGAAGGTTTATTTTTTTTATCTTATTTCCTTTGGCTATTATTTGATTCATTATAATAATACTACCACATTCCCCACCTTAATTTTGATTGAAATCCATAAGGACCCCAAAAACTCCTGGTATAGCAAGAAAGTAGAACAGAAAATTATTTGAGAAAACAGCAAGTTGATAAAAGTATGACAAGGGGAACTAGAATTATTCATTTTGGGCAGTTCTAAATTATGGAAACACAAAATACTTCCAACCAGAGTTGAAGAATTCTGGATTTTGTCAATTCAAATGAGCGCCTTATAGTTTAAGTTTTTTTTTTAGCCCTGGATCTTAATACAAGAAAAACGGTAGTTCAGAAAACACTTAATGTCATTGTTTGATGTAAAGATCATCTGAACAATAAATAAAACAGAGCTACTTCATCTGAGAACCAGAAAAACCATAGCATTGTAAATACTGATTTTAACCAGAAAGATCCTGCATGATATTACTTTTGAATGTAATATTTACCAGTATACATGTTAACATCTTTTACCATTAATTATATTTTTCTCACCAGTCTCATCAGAGACCTTTCTGCTGTCATACATGATCCAAACTTAATGTACACCTCCAAACACTTGTCACTTGACCACCCTCTTATTGTACTATCAGCTGAAAACAAGCATGTTGCACGATTTGTATTCTATGCAGTTTACTCCACATAACAAAAATGAAATGTGCATATTGATTTTTGCATAAAACAGGAAAGACCAGAATCCAATCAAATGATGTAATCTGCCAGAAAATAGAAAGGACTTTATTACATGTTTGTGATTTAGTGGGGTCATGAAAGCCATTATAAGTGTAAAGATAATTTCAAAACATTGCCTTTAATTTTTAAAAACGTCCATATGTGAAGAGCAAATCTTATTTTCTTAAAAAGTACCAAATTTAACTGCCCAGTTTTTCTCCATACTCCAAGAAAAATCAAGATTTTCATGAAAATGGCTAATTTAATGCATTTTTGCATAGATTTGGTTTTTGAAAAGATTGGCCACATATCTCAACAATAATCTCTTTTTTGATGAAAAGTTATAAGATCAGCTGAACATCTCAGCAAAAACCTTTTTTTGTAGTATGGGGGTAAAGTCATTTCAAGACAACCCACATTTGGCTGAAATTGACAGTTACACAATCTTGAAGCAAATTTATAATGTCATCATGACATTATCACTAAATTTGCATATTAAAATCTTTTTGTTTTGTATTAATTTGACATTTTCAAATATTTTACTGTGTTACTTCAGCTTTTATAAGACAGTTTTATTTTGGACAGAATTTCAGGCCATATAGCACCCTTCCTGAACATTCTCCTTTAAGGAGCAAAATTTTCTGAATTTTAAGAGGAAAGGATTGTCCCTCATTGGCAATAGGAAATACCTACTATGATATATGGCTGGCAAGGTCTTTTCTAATGGTATTACAATACTGTTACTAAATTTTATTACATTCATTATATATTGTTGATGTCTTATTGTAATAATGATTTTTTTGTAACTTTTGTAGAAAGTGGTAAAGGATATTGGTATATTTGTCTTCATTGTACTCTTATTTCTGAAAGCTTTAGTAATTTTGTGCATTGACTAGAAATTCCTAATATTAGTTGTAATTATCTTCCTTTTCCCTCTTTTATCCTCAAACAGATGATGTTTATTTGATTTTTGTAACTGTATATTAGCATAGTATAAGTAGTAAAGCTGTGATTTCAGTGCTACTCATGCTAAAATTTGTGTTATTCCCTTAGGTACATGTAGTATATACATAAGTTTGCAAGTCTGATACTTAGTTTTAGGTATGCTAGGCGTAATACTGCTCTTTATGAAAATAGAAAAAAGCTACATGTAGTTTAGAGTAATCTATGTCATACATGTATGTTTGCTCTTTTAATGGTGTTTTATACCTTGTCTTAAAATAGGGTCAGTAGAAGTTTTTAATATAAGCGGTAAAAATTTCAGATGGGCATCCATTGTCTAATGGTGCAATATCAAATGGGAATTATAGAAAAGCCTCGGATGGCCAAGACTGTCAGCATCCTTGGAAGTGCACTAGCATTTTTAATGCTAAATGAATCAATGCTTGATTATTAAAGGCTGTAATGGGACCTGTAGAAGTTTAAATTTTACTGTCATTTGGTGGATGTCTGTCTTACAGACAATCATGCCACATCTCCTAATTTATATTAAATAATATCTTGTAGGGTGTACATTATATAAATGGATTGCAAGGCAGTAAGCAATAATATATCTTTGAAAAGTCAAAAACATGGTTTGCATTCAAATGGTATAGAAAAAGGAGATGTGGAACCAGTACTGTTCTTATCTGCAATTAACCAAATTTACAGTTCATTAATCCTATTTTGTTATTTCCAGCAAGTTTGAAAAAAGCGTTGGTAAGAAAAATTTTAAAATTTGTAAAATCTTTTGTGGTATAATTTGCAAAGGGTGTGAATCCAAAAGCACACACCTATGTGAATTTATCAGATTCTTAAAATTAATATTACAATATTAAAAAAAATGAGACATGTGACGGGCCATAGTTTTCAGTTTTAATATCTCATATGCTCCCTAAGGAAAAAAAACAACATAGGATATCATTTAAGTTATGTAAGAAATTGTTAAACTGAATTAGAATTATGTCAGTAGTTAAATACCAGCTGAAAAATAACCTTGATATACAAAACAAATCAAATCATATCTGCTTTTAATATCTATTTGATTGTTGTCAATTTAATTGGACATTATTATAAATCGATTAATTTGAAATTGACATTAGCATGGTTTGACCTTCGCATTTGAATTGAAAAGTCACACCCATCTTTTTTGAAAAATTCCCAAGTGTCTTTCTCCATGTTGAAAGCATTTAGATCAACATGTAGTCTTCATCATTATTTTAATTTTACTAGTAAGAGAAATTTTTGAATGTGCACTTTATTTGATATATCTAAGCCTTTTAAGATGTGTACAATGTTAGACTGTCCTTGAAAGTGGGTAGACCTAGGATGTTACACCCTTATTGTGTTCTATATGTTTTTTGAAAGTGGGTAGACTCAAGATGTTACACCCTGACTGTGTTCTATATGTCCTTGAAAGTGGGTAGACACAGGATGTTACACCATGGCTGTGTTCTATATGTTCTTGAAAGTGAGTAGACCCAGGATGTTACATGATGGCTGTGTTCTATATGTTCTTGAAAGTGGGTTAACCCAGAATGTTACACCCTGACTGTTCTATTTGTCCTTGAAAGTGGGTAGACACAGGATGTTACACCCTGACTGTATTCTATATGTCCTTGAAAGTGGGTAGACCCAGGATGTTACACCCTGACTGTTCTATTTGTCCTTGAAAGTGGGTAGACACAGGATGTTACACCTTGACTGTATTCTATATATCTTTGACTGTATTCTATATGTCCTTGAAAGTTGGTAGACCCAGGATGTTACACCATGGCTGCAATCTGTATGTCTTTGAAAGTGGGTAGACCCAGGATGTTACACCATGGCTGTGTTCTATATGTCCTTGAAAGTGGTTAACCCAGGATGTTACACCCTGACTCTGTTCTATATGTCCTTGAAAGTTGGTAGACCCAGGATGTTACACCATGGCTGTGTTCTATATGTCTTTGAAAGTGAGTAGACCCAGGATGTTACACCCTGACTGTATTCTGTACATGTATATCCTTGAAAGTGGGTAGACCCAGGATGTTACACTCTGATTGTATTCTAAATGTACTATGCCGTTGAAATTTAGTAGACCCAGGATGTTACACTATGGCTGTGTTCTATATGACCTTGAAAGTGGGTAGACCCTGACTGTGTTCTACATGTCCTTGAAAGTGGGTCACCCTGATAGTGTTTCATATATCCTTGAAAGAGGGTAGACCAGGATGTTACGCCCTGATTGTGTTTTATATGTCCTTGAAAGTGGGTAGATCCAGGATGTTACACCCCAACAGTGTTTTATATATTGTTTAAAAAGGGAAGACCATGATGTTACATCCTGATTGTGTTCTTTTTGTTCTTGAAAGTGGGTAAACCCGGGATGTTACACCCTGATTGTGTTTATATGTTCTTGAAAGTGGGTAGATGAGCATTTTACACTCTGACTGTATTTTATATGTCTTTTGAAGTGGGCAGACCCAGGATGTCACACCCTGACTGTATTCTACATGTCCTTAATAGGGAGTAGACCAAGGATGTTGCACCCTGACTGGTTATATCCAGATTAAGATATTGAATAATAATTTAAACTGATACATTTTTCCTTGCATTTACATTGAGAGAAATCATTTTGTGGTAACAGTATGGCAATTCAGTTTTTTAATCCAATTTTTGTTTACTGATGATTTGTTTGTTTTATTTTGGTTTCAACTATTAAAAATTAGATTAGTATTAAAAACATGACAGAAATTAGTATTAAAAACATGACAGAAATAAGTATTAAAAACATGACAGAAATTAGTATTAAAACATGACAGAAATAAGTATTAAAAACATGACAGAAATTAGTATTAAAAACATGACAGAAATTAGTATAAAAACATGACAGAAATTGACATTTTTAGCTGATTTCCATTACTCAGCTTTGGCCAAGAATCTATTATACCACAGATATTCTTGCTTTGTTGATGATCTTCAGAGTTTTGCTTGAGTTTGAAACAGTTTAAAAAATCCATGCACATCTTCAAAATTGTGTCTTTTGAAAATTACTTGCAACTTGATGATGATAATAAATGAAATTTAGATTTAGTATATTTCATTGCTACTCCATTCTACAAAGCAGACCCACTAATTGTTAATGATTTTTTTAATAAGTTATACATGTATATTACGTAATGAATTGCAAGTTGCAAAAGGATAGGCATCCAGATATTGAGAAAAAAGCATGCAGGGTTAGCTTGGTGCACTGAAGTCACACATGATCAAATATTAAAGGTTCAATGCGATCATATGTTGATCATAGTGTTCATACCATGCTTTAGAACAAATCAATGATGATTGGACTAGTCTAACAGGTGTTTTAGTTCTTATAAAGTGGACCCTTGTAGCATGCCATTTGTGCACGCTGTGAACTGACAAATCAATCAAGTGTAGATGCATTTAAACTTGAAAAAATTAAATAAAGATAGATAATCAGTAATTTAACATGTATGAAATTTTTCAAAGTCAATAATTAGATGGTTTAAATCATAGTTTATCAGACTTGTTAATCGAAATCAATATTGATAGGAACAAGAAGATCTCCCGCATTTTGACACCTTTGTCTTACAAATCACGCCACACCACATGGTATGATCGAGTGCTAAAAACATAGTATTGCATTAAAGCTATTTTCAACGAATTGTTTTGAAAGGAGTATATGGGGTAAAGGTCTTATTTTAGGCACCAGTTTTGGGTTAGAATTAGAAATAGCCCAACATCTTTTATTTCTTTTATATTTTAAAGCTTGAACTTTGAAGCAAAAATAATTTTTCACAATTTAAACTTGTAAATAATTAATTATGGTCATTAAAGTACCTCAGCTTGAATAAATATATCAGAATTGGTTTAAATTAATGACTTAAAGGTAGTTTTGGGCTCTGGAAACTTGGCCTACCACTTTTTCTTTTTTGGTTTTTGTTTTTTGAAGAAGCAAATTATATAAAATAATCAGATTGGTATAGGATTGTGTTCTATGTCATCTTAACCCAAATATAACCTGAAATCATATAAAAATAGATGTGGCATGATTGTCCATGAGACAGCCATCCATCAAATGACAGTCGAATATAAATTGGTCATTGAGAAGATTTTCACATCAGTTTTATACCCTATATACAGGTACTTGTGCAAGACATTATTTTTGTTAGGTTGGTTATTTTAGTGGGAGGGGGGATTCACAACATAATTTCGTCTGTACAATTTCTAGATATGGAAATTTTAAACTCGACAGATTTGCTTTGTTCACTGATTTGTTACAAAGTTTTCAATATTTTGGCTTTGCAGCATCTTTACAGAAAGAGTTTGTGATGACAGGGGAAATGGGATATTTACTATAATTATTTAGCTATAAGTCAATGTCTGAAAAATACTGTACATTTTTGTGTCAGAAATATATATTTATTAAAAAATTGCTGTGCAAGAGAGGGGTTTAGTTTCCCAAAATAATATGTTTTGTTGACCTCTTGGTCATATACACTTTGTAAGCTTAAAAGTGTCACCCTCCATAAAAGATTTTATTTGATTGGCACATTGAACATGTATTTGAAATATGATTTATTATATCATAATTTTGCTTTGTAATAGTGAGATTGCAAGTAACAACTTGTAAGAAGTAGTAATATTTTATCAATATTGGTCTTAATGGGATGGTCCGTATTGAGGGTTAATGTGTAGACAATTAAATAGTGCCGAACTCTGGTCCTAAACTGTGTATTTACTTAAGTACATTGGTGTACCTTTAAAAATTGTAGACCTATTTACCCATGATGATAATCTTGATATGATTTGATTTTCATCGAAAGGTGTCATAATACCTTATAACCTGTCCCCAGCAGATTTTATAAATGCAACCACTTAAAATTTTCTTGGTAGAGAATACTTTGCTAATGGGTTTAAATATTAATGTGTATATTTGTCATTTTGATAAGAGCTATCAAAGGTATTTCTTACATGTGTCTTGAAAAAAAACCTTATTCAGAGTATGTTTGACCTTAATTCACTTGTGACAGTAAAATTACATTTGTTACCTTTTAAAAGGTATGTCAAAGTTTCAAGGACAATTTGATGAGAAAATCAAATTAATTTTGACAGTTTACCAACAGATTGTAAAATTTAGGCTTTACTTCAGAATGACACTGCAGAAAGTAATATTGTTGTGATCTTATATGAATATTTGATATAGATAGTTTACAGAACAGGAGCATGCAGATTCAAAAGGAAAACTTTTAAACTGCTCTTCATCATTATATTCATGGAAGCAAAGAAATCACAACTTCCCTGTCTTAAAAGTAATTGTGAAATTTAACATAATTGATGGTTGTCTGCTTAACAGGTGCAGATTCAGAAGGGGGCCCACTTCCCTCCCTAAATGATAGAAAAGAGTAATTATGGTGACATTGAGGTCTCGTTATACAGTTCCAGGTCAAATGGGCATGCAGCACCAAAGTTCCTTAAAAAGGCCTGCATGAAAAAAAATATATATGCAGTGGTAGATATT